>OX411555.1:9210388-9317966 GCA_948146395.1 Fragum whitleyi | reverse complement strand
GATAACAAAACTATAATAAGTAGTAGCAAAGGCCTTGTCGGACATTGCTATCCCCCACCATGAAAGCTTGATATTAAACTGAAGCATAATCAAAGGGCAATGTCTCCAAAATTATGCAAGCAAGAGTTGTAGTTTTTGTGCACTGCACTTTTCCATGAGATCTACTCACCTATAAAGTTTCAAGTTGATAGCTTTTATACTTTAGGAGATATGCTCCAGACAAATTCAGTTACGGAATGACCGACGGAGTCCATTACTATATCCCTTTTGCCGAAACGGAGGGGGATAACAAGCCCCCATGCTAGGTTACACATGTTCGTCCAGCTCCTCCGACGGTGCCTTTGCGCCATTCGGAACATCGCTCCGACATTTCCGTAAACTGGAAAGTACCTCGGACGTAAGTGTAGTAATTTTTGGTCCAATTTTAGGTGATTCGGCTCCTGGTGGTACTTTGGTTAATACGCTTGAAGGAAAGCAAATTCCTTTAATGCCTTCAGATCGTCTATAGAGATTATTTTGGCATGTCATGATTTGAAAGCAAAACGCAGTAAAACACTGCGTTTTGTTTTCAAGTCATAATATGCCCGATTTTTACCTTATGTTGATTTTGTTTTTCGCAACGTCATTCTCAGTTATATTTATGACGTCATATAAACCCACGTGCGAAATGGCGCGCTTTCATGGATGCGCCCGTATTATTCCCGAGGTATATTCCGTAGAATCGCCGAGGGTTCCCGATTGCCTTTGTGCCTCCGAAGTGGCATTGGTATCTTTAATTCGCGAAAGCTACGCCCGTGTAGGCAAATGCAACAAAGCGACGATTTAGGTACACGGTACGCAACCACACATCATATTCTTGCATAGTTATCTCAGTACATTGGTAGCCGTCCTTTGAATAGAGGTACATTTTTATTGAAAATATATCTAAGCCTGTTTTATTGAAGAGCAGTTACCTACTCTAAGTCCTGAATGGTTCAAATTGGTCATCTACCTTGTTTAAAAAAAAACGTCTGAAACCAGGGCCTGGATCCGAAGCTAGGCTATCTATCTTTTAGAGAAATGATAAGTTTTCTGTTTAATTCTTGTGCAAATTCCTTGGCAATGTAATTCCTAATCAAACGGCGTTTGTGTTTTCAGACGTTCAACCTTTGCGCGGAGCCAGGACGTCAAGTTGTCAAGGAAGGGTGCCCTCCTCCGACGGTACCTTTGTGCCATTCGGAACATCGCTCGGACATTTCCGTAAACTGGAAAGTACGGTCTATTCCGTAGAATCGCCGAGGGTTCCCGATTGCCTTTGTGCCTCCGAAGTGGCATTGGTATCTTTAATTCGTGAAAGCTACGCCCGTATAGGCAAATGCAACAAAGCGACGATTTAGGTACACGGTACGCAACCACACATCATATTCTTGCATAGTTATCTCAGTACATTGGTAGCCGTCCTTTGAATAGAGGTACATTTTTATTGAAAATATATCTTAGCCTGTTTTATTGAAGAGCAGTTACCTACTCTAAGTTCTGAATGGTTCAAAGGTCATCTACCTTGTTTAAAAAAACGTCTGAAACCAGGGCCTAGATCCCAGGCTAGGCTATCTATCTTTTAGAGAAATGATAAGTTTTCTGTTTAATTCTTGTGCAAATTCCTTGGCAATGTAATTCCTAATCAAACGGCGTTTGTGTTTTCAGACGTTCAACCTTTGCGCGGAGCCAGAACGTCAAGTTGTCAAGGAAGGGTGCCTCTCCCATCCATTATTTCTGATTTGATATACAAAAAAAATCAAAAAAACACCCAACATTTGTGTACCTTCATACATTGAATTGAATTGTTTAAGTAAGCGTGACCTAGCAAATAATCTTTTACTCTCAAGGTCTCGAAAGGCTTATCATTTTCATGGTTCAATAATTCAAAGAAAAAATGTATAATCAAAACTTAGTTTCGCGTTTTTCACAAAATAAAAAGACATAGTTTTTAGGTGTATCGAGTGTCGAAATTGGAGCCCAACCGCTTTACATTGCTTCCGGCATTGGAAATGTCCTATGAATAAAATCATGTTTCACTATGTGCATGCAGGGGAAAATACCCGTAAACATTTAGTTATGTTTAAATTCAATTGTGACATGTGCAATACATGCACTTAAATCAATTTTGTTTAATTAATATTTCATACAGGTTATTCAAAATATAGAATTTTCCTTTCATAGAATGACAATTTATTTCTGATATTTGATACGAATTTATTCAATATCTTTCTTAAAAACACGCTAATTGTACAGAATTGTCAAGGTTCTGACTAAGCTAGTATTATCAAATATTTTTGACATGGCGGGGGTAGCGAGAAATAACGAATATTCGAAATCCGTTCCATCCCAATTTGCGACAAAGCTTTATCGCCATACGATTGTTTCGCGAGCAACTGGACATCCTACTACCCGCACATTTTTCTGCTCACGTCAAATATGTGAAACGTGTCACATAAAATTACAGGAAGCTAGAACGATCCTTCTGGATAAGAAAATCACAATGGTGCGAAATGTTTCGACCCTTGTCTGTCTGAGCGATCCGCGCAGTCTGACAAGGACCGACACTTTACGCGCCATCAAGATGGCACCTTTTCGCCAAAGGGTCACATTTGATTGGTACGCAATAATAATAATAATAATAATAATAATACATGTAATAATAATAATAATAATAATAATAATAATAATAATAATAATAATAATAATAATAATAATAATAATAATAATAATAATAATAATTATAATAATAATATTTATATAAAAATATAATAATAATAATAATAATAATAATAATAATGATGATGATGATGATGATGATGATGATGATAATAATAATAATGAAAATAATAATGATAATAATAATGATGATGATAATAATGATAATAATAATAATAATAAAAATAATAATAATAATGGTGATGTTAATCATGATAATAAAATTTTTAATAATTATAATAACGTTGGAGAAATTTAAGCATATGAGTGAAAAATGGTTTGATGTTCGGTGAGCTTGTATTTAATCCACCTATTGTATACAAAGTTTATCGGCAGTCCGGTAATAAGTTCAGTTACATTATTAATTCATTGAATTATGACGCAAATTAATAAGCGAATTAATTAGCATGAAAGGCGGAAATTTAAGGGCCAAAAATCGCAAGAACTTATATGAATAAGCGATCGGTAAACAAAATAGGGTCTTTTTTATCAAACAATTGAATAATTCTATCTAATTAATGAATTTACGTTTCAATTGTTAAGTTTTAACTATCGAAAACGGGCTTGCTGGTGTCTAAAGCTTTGTTTCATATCACAATGAAAATAATTTGGAAATTCCGTGGACACTAGAAAACTAAAACATATTTTTTGTTGGATATCATGAATCTACGTAGAATCATCAAACATGTAGATATGTTTCTTTTAATTCATCTAAATTTGAAACTAAACATTTAATTAGATTTTATATCAATCAGCTTTGACTTTAGACAGCTCGTGCGACGATTTTCTAATCATAGATCTTTTCCAAAGAGCCGTCGTCATAGCGCAGTTGGTAGCGCGTCGGACCGTCAATTTAGAGGTCACGGGTTCGATCCCCGAAGGCGGCTCTTCTCTTTTTCGACTATTTGATTACCACCAATGGGTTGATAATCGTAGATCTATGTGAGATAGCAGCTGGAGGCTAGGAAAGGATGTGATGGTCAAACTGGTGTGAGAAATACCAGGAATTCATTATTATGTGATCCGGCCGCCGCGACATGACTGAATTAATGTTGAAAGCGGCAAAAAACCCATTCAATCAATCATTCTCTTCCAAAGAAACCCTGTAATAAAATTGACAATAGATTGAAATTTATTTTTTTCACCTATGCAGCATTTCATATAAATAAAACAAGCAAAGTCGTTTATTTTCTTTAAAGATATAAACAAGTTTCTGCAATAATTCTCCCACAGTTTTCAGCGATTTCTCCCTATTTCTTTCAACTCTCATTTCATTTACATTTGTAAATTCTTTGAATTTGGATCTGTTTATAATTGATATTTTAGTAGTATCGGGTTTAGACAACTGAACTTATTAAGTGACTTCATTTTGGCAGGTTAACCAACCCAGCCTTCAGGATATCCTGAACAGTGAAAACTGTTTGCGAATTATACCCCGCTTTGCACGTGCAAATGCGTGCATTATTCGCTAACAGTTTGCACCGTTTTGTCATCCTGTTAGCAGGGCTGGACAACAATACCAAGCATATCATTTCCCGTTGATATTGGTCTGTTATTGTTAAGAAATATCCTGAGAGATAGTTTCCTCGCAAAAACGAGACATGCGCACACATCATTCTAAAATGCCACTTCGTGAGAAAGTTCTTGATTTATGAATAAATTTTCTATGCCCTGCTAGCTTAGTTATAATGAAATAATGGCTCGCGTTTCCTCGAAAGCGCGAAAACTCGAATTCAAGCGAAGGCTCGAGCTCGCCTTCCGGCCTCGGCGTCTTACTCTAGTTTCCTCGAGAAAAATCTCGAATTTTAAAGATAGACCATCAAACAAGCCTTTTATCATTTTATGAAACTAATTATGCTTCTGTTTGATAACGACTAAATTTTATCAATCATATCCTAAAAATTCGCTTGATTTAATTTTTTGTCCTCTTTTATTCATCTATAATTTCACGCATTAATAAGGTCAGATTTCATTGATGATACATTAAATTATGTAAAATCCAATTACAAGTGTTTTGATGTCGTTTTATCCTTTGGCGAAAACATCAACAGAACGTGAGCCCTTGGTTCTATCGTTACAGTTAGTAACAGCGTGGAATTGACATTCATCTAAAATCAAAGCCATTCTGAATCGCTCAATCACCGCAAACAAACATCGCTAATTTTGATTATTCTGAACAAAATAAGCTATATTGGATAACCTCTTTTTATTTTTACCCAAAACTCACTCACCGAACTCATTCGTTTTCATTCCCAAATAATTCCAAAATCATCCACCTTGTCCATTCAACGATTTTGTTTTTTTAGTTAATATCCAGCCAAAAGACGTGATAGCTTAAATAAACCTCAAATGACGATGTCTTAATTGCTCATTGACGTTTTCTAGTAACCATTAAAAGCACGATTTTTTTTGTGTGTCCATTAAGATTCGCGTATTCTGGTTGTATAAAAGAAATTGCTCTTATTCCTCAATGAAATCAATTTTGAGTACACAGCCATTTTGTAAGTTTCGGCGCAAAAAAATATCTCTTGAAAAATCTGTCTCGTTATGTGAAAGTATTTTTATTTTCCTTTCATGATATTTCATTAAAAGAGATGAATAGAGTATTCGTTAATTACATGGGAGTATGAATCTAAAAACATAATCGCATTTATCCGCAAATTCGAACAGTGTGATAAGGTTGTTATTTTCATACCCACATCAACAAATCAGCATTAATGTAATTAAATATTTCTTTTGACTATGATTGATATTTTTAATGGAATATTTATGAAAAGACATTAAACCTTTTTTTTTTTTTTTGGGGGGGGGGTCATTTTTTAGCTCACCTGAGTACAACGTGAGCGTAAGAAGAATCTATCCATTTGTTTATGTTTTTGTCTACTTTTATGTTTTTTCAGTGAGAAATGAAGCCCAGGCCGTGACCCCAAACTGCTCCTAATCGAAAAAGTGGCTGAGACCACGGAATTTCCAATCGGAACTCTCGGCGATTCGACGGAAGAGACCTCAGGAATTATAAGGCCGCAGTCATGAAAGCGAGTCATTTTGCACGTGGATTAACAAGACGTCACAATTTTCAACCATTCCGCTAAGAATGACGATGCATAAAATAAAATTAACGAAAATGTAACAGTGGACATGTTATAATTTGATAACAAAACGCAGTTTTTAACTGCGTTTTGCTATCAAATTATATTTTGCACAAAAGATTACCACAGGCGATCGGAAAGTATTAACAAAATATTGATTTTTCTTCGAGAGTACTGATGACTAAAGTACCACCAGAAACCGAATTACCTAAAATCAAAAAACCAAAAAATTACTTCACTTACGTCAGAGGTACTTTCAAGTTTACAGAAAAGTCCGAGTGATGTTCCGAATTTAACTTCCGTAGGAGTTCTTTCCGAGATGACACGAATTGATCAGGGATATTTTTCCTACGCGATGTCTGGATTTTCTATTATACAATTCGAAACATCATGAAATCAACACTCATCCCATACGAACTATCCTAAAGCGCCAACTCAACGATCCATTAATTCCTTCTACTCACTCATACCATCCAGAAGCGCTCTCAAACAATTATAAAATGCGCAACTTGTTGTATGTCAAAGGTCAATGTTAGATTTCAAGGTCGGGTGTCTATGGACTCGACATGTGTTGTCCCTAACCAACCATTTTGTCTATACCATCTCCGTAAAATATCCTTTCATATTTAAGATAAGTTCTCTTTCAATTTTTAAGTACTTGAAGCGGGGAAATAGTTTGATCCATTTATTCAGGAAATATACTTTATAAATAGTTTTAGCTTTAGCACTATAGCATTATCAGATGTATGTATACATTTATATTATACCCGAGTTCGTAAAATTGTATGTACAATATTGCATTATATAAAATAGGAGTATACAAAACAATTTCAAGCTATTTGTTTTTACTTCTTACAGATAATTTTACCCCTTCTAATTTTCATGAAGCCCGTATATGTCATTTGTTATTCATAAGGAGGGATTAGTAGGTAAAACATTCAGATTAGTAAGTTATGACTTAGTCTGATTCGAGCATCAACATTGTAAATTATTTGTACATTGCTATTAGAGATATTGTTGTTGGATAAAAAATGCGTTCCCGTCCAACCAACTTTCGATCAAAAGTTGTTTGAGAACGATAAAGTAAGCATAAATCTTCTTTCGAAATAGAACTGAAATATTTTGGTTAATATACGAAGAACAAGCTTTATTTGTTATTTATTTAAAATAAATCTCCATGTGTTATGAATATTATTGTGTTATAAATAGATTTGAGGGGTGAAATCGGCACATGTCATGCTAATTTTGTGTTTATTTTTTTTTTAATGCAGTCGTCTACTGTATGCATTTCTTTCAAGTAATTAAAACTCAGGAGGGAAATCTTAATGATTCTTTCTTATAAAACGATATGCAAACATGTGTAAATCTCTAAAATGTAACGGTGATGGTTACATGGCCTGAGGTTATAAAACTTTTCTAAATCTCAACTGAGAATTTTCTCGAGCTTAAGATTTAAAAAGAATGTTTGAGCATATATATATATAACAACTTCTAAATAATATCGTTTTCATTCGAACATTTATTGCAGTATTATCACTGCATTTCAGCTTTAATCTCAAGTTGAATTTTGAGTAAATTCTGATTTGAGAATGAGAAAAGTTTTATAACCTTGGGCCCAGGTCTGTTTCAGGTTTAAAAAAACTACATTCATTTTATGATACTTATAGATCTATGAGATTTTATTTTTATTTTTTGCTTAAACACCGGTATTCAAAAGAATGGCCAACAAATGTACTTTCGACGAGAGGCGAATATGAGCCTATTTGCTTTTCTTTTCGTATGGTAATGATTAATCAAGAGCAAACATAATTCCAGTTGTTTATTGAAACTTATTTTAATAGAAATTTGTTTTCATTCAAGTGTTTTGTATTGCTTTATTTCAATTCAACCAACGAAAACAGGTGCACTAGATACCGTAACGTTGACGTCAGAGCCAACGCAGTGTAGACACGTAAACACGTTGTGTGGGTCCCATTTCCGTTTGATGGCCAACAGCCTATCATAATGACCTCCCCAGTATTGAACTTTCCAGTTAGGTAGATGAGCGGACGGTTCGTTAAAGTAGGTACCCTTGCCGTGTTTGAGGAGCACCTCGGTGATTTGTTCTCCGTAACGTACGTAAGAATCTTCCTCGTACTCGTTGTCCCAGCCGATGCCGCACGTCAACGACATAACGGCTGTGCGGAAATTAGGATTCAGAGCTGTGTCGTCTGGGTTGACGTCCTTCATATGTCCTAGGAATTTAATAAAAAATGAGAATACATGTATTTCTTTTTGGTGGTTTATACAGTTACAGTTAATAGCATCGTGAAATTGACATTCATCTCATCAAAACCATTATTAATCGCTCACTCATCGTTCCATTCATTCATTCATTCATTCATTCATTCATTCGTTCATTCATTCATCCATTCAATCAAGCATTCAACCAATACTTAAAATGACAAGAAGTCTTAGTTTACGATGAAACAACTACTAATATCCATACTTTGTCCAGATTCCTACTTTGTTCGCGGACAAATTCTGGAATCGTACTTGGCAAAGTGATTCCTTTTTAGCGCAGATCACATATATTCGTGGTATTATCCATGATTAATGCCCTGGCAGGGCGGAGCCTAAGTAACGGGTCGTTGCACTTAAGGTTAAGGGAATTCAGCTTTAATCTAAAATAACCTACTTCTAAAAGGAAGTCGAAATTAATAACTCGAGGCCTTAAATCGTTGATTGGTAACAAATTCCTCGTAACTTCAGCTTAATCAATCTGAAGTTACAAGGCTTTGGTAACCAAACGATGAAAAGTGTTCACTATCTCAAAGCACGTGAATCCTTTAGGTTTTAGGATACCGTTATTTGCACGCGTTAAGGATGATTACCGAAAGAACCCAAACTATTGAAAAGTAAACTCGCCAAATTACGTCACGGCTAAGCCCCGCCCTGCAAGTTCATTTATTACGCAGAATATGATATAACAAAACAACAATAGTGTTTCCCTGCGAAGCAAGTTTTATATGCAGCTTTCTGGAGTAATATTTTACATTTACAATACCTTCTCTAAAATTCATATCTTCTGAATATAGTTTGGCGACAAAACCATCGCTGTGTTCAGAATGTAAAAGCGTTTCGCGAGCGCTTTGAGATGATACCCCGCTTTGCACGTGCACATACGTGAAAAGCGAGGTATCATTTCGAAAGCGCTTCGCTAACGTTTTCATACTGGGCAGGGCATACAATAATACGCCAAGACAATTTCCCAATTCTACAGTATTCCAATTATGTAACGAAACTTAAATTGTAAATTTACACTCAAGTTTAAATATCGTGAATCTCAAAAAGATGACTACGATTTTTTCATAAAGATGTATCAAAAAGGTATATACCGAAGGTAAAACAATTTAGAGACATACCTCCAATTAGGGTACCAGTACAGCCGCCATTGGGCATGCTCGAGTTTGAGAACAAGATCGTTTGCAGGTCTCTATAAAAATCGTCTGTAAAGCTATCTGGCTGCATCAAGGTATTGAAAATATAGCTCCGGTAGAATAGCGGATCTGTCCCCATTGAAGTATAGTCGAGGAAGTTTGTCCTGTTCTTTAACTCGCAGTGTTGGGCAAAGTCGTTTTGTAATGGTAGGATCGTGTTGAATGACGGCGAGCCATACTCTCCAAAATGGTTCATGGCTAAATATAGCGCACCACGTGAGTCGAACACACCAGGTGGCGCTGTTGAGCTGAATATGTGGTACCCGCCCCATTCTGGTGCAAGGCTGGTTCCCAAGAGGGTGTACATTCGTTTCATGAAGTCTTGAGCGATAAGGTTATAAAATGGATCGTAGAGAGGAAAGTAGCATCCGAGATACTGCATCTTGGAGTCAGGGTGGAGCTTGTAGGTAAAGGCCGTGACGATACCGAATGTTGATCCCCCACCGCCCCTTAGAGCCCAGAATATGTCGGTATCCGAGCTTACAGTTGTTGCCCCAGTCTCTCTTACGATAATTGTTGTCGAAGTAGCATTTGCGTACACGAGCTCTCCCTTTGCTGTGACCATTTCTACTTCAAGTAAGTTGTCTACTGCTGCCCCGAACTTACGGCCTATTGGTGCATGGCCACCACCCAGCGTGTATCCGCCCATTGACACCGTATGAGCTGATCCACCGACCACTGTACGACCAAGTTTGCTGCTCTATGAAATGAAGAAATCAAAGCACTGAAAGTACTGATGGTGAACGAACCTGATGGCATTCTAGAGTGATATATTGAATTCAATTAGAAAAGAGAAATAATGAATGTAAAAAAGGGGGGAGGAATTGTCTCGACAAAATTTCCGTTATTCGGAAATTTCTCTGCAAATTCAAAGAAAGGGAAAGAGAGGAAAAATCCTGTTAGAATAATATTTGTTAGAATATGAGTTGTTACTCTGTGAAAATTTCTTTTACACACTTGAAATAGGTACAATTATTAATTAAACATAAATGGAGAAAACGATTTAATCCTATCTAAAACTGTCTTCAACCTATATCCAATGGTGTTTGTTTTTACAAAAGTAATTGTTATCATGTTTAAGCTTATTTCAAGTAAATTTGTTGTATTTGTTTTAACTTTTTTTTATCTATCTTTGTTTCTTCTGAGAGGATGAAAAGGTCTTTGAGTACCAACCAAAGAAACACCTATGAATATCAGTCAGCTCTGAACTGTACACATTGTTTAAAGTTATGATTTGTTAATTTATTAATAGTATTTTGAACCATAACCTGAGAGATTCATTTTTATCATATCTGAAGCCAAAACCACTTCCGTGGTTGACACTTATGTCGTTATTCAATTTTATAACACTGCAGGATGAGAAATATTTAGGTATAGTCTGTTTAAGGTTTAGAAATTAAGGTATAACTTTTTATATTAAACAATTGCTTCATAGTAAATTGCATACTAAAAGTCTTTATGAATATTATTTTTGTAACGTAATTTCTACATCAAAAGCGAATAAGAATCTTATTTAAGAAGGGAGGTAATAATTGCATGACTATGTTTAAGGATAATACAATGTTTTTTTTTCCTCCCGACTTTCTTCTCAAAAAGAATTGAGAATCCTTACAATTGTCGGGTTTTTTTTGCACGAGAATCTATTGTTTACCTTAAAGAGTTTGAATGCTTGTAAAATCACTCACTATCGATATCTTATTACAGTATTGCGGCTGATATTAGACTTTTCTGCTCGGAGCTAGTTTTTGCTTAAACTGTAATTAACCTATTCTAAACGTATTTTGGGAAGGATGGAGCCAGTTTTTATTCATCGATTAAGATTTTTATGATTTCTGTAAAAAACGCATGACTTATCCAGAATAATTTAACAACTAAACCCGCCTGTCGAATTGATAACAAGTGCATGACGGATCTGGACCCCCCTTGACCACGACAATATCTACTCGTCAATTGGAGTGGTATCTAGGGTTGAATATTTAGCTATCATTTATTTAATTTTCAAATAGAATTTTGAATTTATATGATTTTACAGATTGAAAAGATGCAAAGTAGAATGGCACAATGAAATATCTCCCGTGCCTGTCGCATTTGGTATTCGGCAATATTCGCTTCTGAGACAGATGAATACGAAACGTTTTCGCTGGGGATAAGTTCACCGAATATTCGAGTGTATCCTTACAAGCCCTACTTCAGCCAACGCAATTTTACAGAAAAATCTTAATAGCGGCGTTCGTCCCTATTCAAATAAAAGGTACAAAAAAGGTTGTACATGTAAAACACATGTCGATTCATTCTTAAAACCCGTCTCGAGACTGACTGTCGCTAGTTGAAAAGTTATGTAAAACCGCGTTACCGTTTCTAATGACACAATGTGTCTTGATGTGTAATTCGTTTCAACTCGGCCGATATCTGTAACCTACATTTAAATCGGAGCCGTCGGAGATTGCCCGAGTATTGCCGAATGTAAGTTCAAGAGGACATGACCTAAATAAACACGTATTTCCGGCTAATTACTACAAGTTGCACCAGCGAAGGCTTGGGTCAAAAACATAGTATCTGTCTCTACGGTGTTTAGACACAAACTTTGTTTTTGCTTTAAACTCTCGACAAGCTTACGCCGATCAAAAATTCCCTTGATAAACATTGCAAGATCATTTTGTGTTTTTCAAGGCGAATTTTCATTATCTTCACTTGATAAAGAATACTAGTATCACGCCATTTAAGAAGTAAAGAGTGATTTTTCGGAGAAAAATATTGTAAGATACTAAATTGAATTTTAAGAGGCGCTACTTTGTTTCAAATGTATTAACATCCAACAGGATTTTCCTGACATGGTATATAACACTGGTGAACGACGTTCGTTCACCAAAAATACATAGAGGATTTAAAAACCTATTTATTTTACATCGATTGGGAAACAAGTTCTTACAACTTAGATTAATCCCTCTCGATTCCGCTTCCTGGAATACCAGTACTCGCGCCGAATGTGTGGGCTAATGAAGAACCAAGATCGATGGCCGCTCACGGGAATCGAACTCAGGACCTTTGGGTCAACATGCCGACGCTCTACCTCTAGCTCACGGACACCTGATACATAGAGGATATTAAATGAGTGGTCATTGCATACCGAATTTATTAAACTAGTCACCTTTAAACAGATGAAAACGAAGCTGTGTCGAGTTTTTATCTATTTTAGATGACGAGTTTAATAAATTTGGTATACAATAACCACAAATTTGATATTATATTTATAATATGACCAGAATTTTTGTGATAAAACGAGGAAATTTCGACATTAATTAATTCAACTTATTCCGGGAAACATATAACGCCGTTGGAGCTGATCAATTAATCAATCAATTATGACGTCATTTTCACAACGAAACTACAACGTTGATATCTATCTATAGCTTATTTGCATAGTTATTCCACTAACGTAATAACACCCGTGTAATATCAAGAACAACGTCATACTTTTGTAAAGAAATTGACGTCATAATGGATCTGCTTACGTCATTTTTCAGACGGCGCTATTTGTTTCGCTGAATAACATGAATCGATAAATATCGAAATTTTCTCTTATTATTACCATAATTCGGGTCACATTATAAATAGTATAACACATTTGTGCTCTCAAATACCGAATTCATTTAACTCGCCATCTATAAACAGATGAATACTCGGCGAAGCCTCGTTTTTATCTTTTTAAAGATGACTCGTTTAATAAATTCTGTATTCAATGACCACTCATTAAATATCCTCTATACCTATAATTACAGAAAAATGTATTATATATAATCGAATAATGAATCATTGGCAGCATTTTGAAACATTTTGAACTGTATTCCCTTTGCTGTGGAAAATGAGCCGATAAAACTATGGCAAGCAAAGAAATCATGATTAACATCAAGAGGTTAGAGGACTCACTTCATTATAAAGGCGAATCCATGTGTTTCCAGATTGCGCTGTAACTTCGCCATCATTCCATCGAGTCGAGTTCAAGTTAAACTTAAGTTGCTTCATTTCTCTCAGATTAACTTGTAAGCTACCATCTGCTGTGGATCGTCCGATATAGTCGTGCCCAGATGATCTGACAGTCAGTTTGACATTGTGCTTATTTGCGAAATTGACGCATTTGATGACGTCATCCACATTCTTCACGAATGCTATTGCATATGGAAACCTCGTGACCCGCACGTTGTACATAACGGAATCATTGGCGTAGCTTGGGTCAACGGCGAATTCCAGTTTACCATCAAGATCTTTCTCTATGTCTAACCAGTCTTGCATGTCTGGCCAACAGCTACTTCCGGGATAACAATGCTTGTCACAGTCTGGTCCCGCTGACAGTGTCACGTGACAGCAAACAACTAAGATGGCGGCGATGTACCACCCTGTCATGGTATCTTTTTACCTACCTGAAATAAATGAGTCTTTTTAAATTAATTGCTCTATCCCAAATCTATTGTGCCACTATTCCTGAAAAAAAAAAAAAAAAAAAAAAAAAAAAAAACCAAGTTTTAAATGGTTAATTTTTTTCATCTTATGAATCGACTATTTACTATTCGATCAAAATCCGCGAATGTCATTTGTCACAACTGAAATTAATTGAACAACTTTGTTGAAATAAAAGAACACGGAAAAAAATTTAACATCTTACCGTCTAGGGTGTAATACGAAGTACAGATGATTAAGAAGGTTAAGACACTGTTAGTGACCAAATAAGTACATCCTCGTTTGGCCTTAAGAATAAGTATGTTTCTATGATAATTTCAGTATATCTTTCATTATTGGGCGACCGAAATGTTGTATCTGCAGCTTGAATAAAGCTGTAGGTACGACATTTTGGACGTCCACATACGATTGATGAACCAATAACCACGGAGGAGTTCGTCCCTCCCCCTTAACCCTTTCCTGTTTTACAAAATTTTAGACCTTTCCAAATTCAAAGGTTTTGCAGACAAAAATTTAAAGTGGATTTAATTTGAAAAATAACCATTCAGTAAGGTAGAAAATAGTGTGTAAAAAGAAGAAATTGCTTGTCAGAAGCAATTTCTTCTTTTTTTCACAATGTTTTCTCAATCATAAAAAACACAGGCACGTAAAAAGCAGGGATTAAACAGCAAAGGGTTAATATAAGTACAATATATATGACACAATAAGCACCGTTAGGTCGTCCCCCAAATATCTCCGTATCCACGATTTCTACTTCTTTATCTATATAGTGGGTTACCGTTTACGGTAACTGCATACACGTAATGGATAAAAACAAGTCTTCATTTCAAAATGTCTCCAAATATGTTTTATGTTACAAAATTGAATTCTGAAACACGCAAATGCGCATGGTAGTTATTGAAAGGGAATTTTATCATGTAGGGTTGACGTAATGACGTAGCAAAGGGGCATTTTTTTCAAGGAATCAATTATTGAAATCGACGATTTTTTCCTAAGTAATTTACCGATCATCTATCACCAGAGCACCACGTATACTAGTAAACTGAGGCCTGGGTTTGAGCTATGATTATTATGGAGATAAGCAAATTAATAAATTGTAAAACTAAAATATTGCTTGTTTTTATAAATAAATGCTTCAAACGATGTTGTTTTAGAGTATGGTTTCTGTAAATAACGACGTTTTCCTCGATAATTTGGCCATTGACCTATGATGAATATTATATGTACATTTACATCTATTGCTGCCCATTTACTTTGCCAGAGTCTTTTTTTTCCAATAAAAATTCTTTCTTCGTGGATTATACAATGTGATTATATTTATTTTCATACCTCCACGAATTCTCGTCATCTCTTACATGAACAACAAAAAAAAAAAAAAAAAAGAAAATGATCCCGTGCGTGACATTTCCAACAATTTCAGATGATCGTGATGGTCAGACATCGAGCTTCCTGCACAGCTTCGCGGTGTCATTAACATATTTTACAACTACGAACATCGAGAACGGGTCCCGAACTACTAATTCAGAGCTTAGTGAAGACTCTGATCAGACTGTGCGGCTGCACAGGATGATCCGAGTCTTTGCGTTACGCACATTTGTAATTGTTGGAAATGTCACGCACAGGCTCAAATTACATTTACTATATCATGATGATAGGGTTCATGTACTAGGCTATTGGTGGCATAATAAAAACTCCAAGGTCGCCATTCGAAAATAACTATGTTTCCAAGATTCCATTCCTTCATTTATAACAAAATTTTCAAGTCACATCCAAGTAAACAAGCGACGTTTGTAAAATATTTATACCCACATAAAGAAAAGGTAATTAGCATATTCTTTTTTTCAATTAATAAATTACAAAAATACAATGTTACGAGTAGAATTACGGTTCTTGTGCACTGCACTTCTCTTCTACCTGTGAAGTTTCATGATTCTAGTTTGCATACTTTTTGAGATATACTCCGGACAAATAACAAGTTATAAAATTAACCAATGGCAAGAACTCATAAAAGATGTCGAGAAGGGTTATTTTTGGACACTGCACTTTTCCTCCATGAGACCTATCTACCTGTGAACTTTCGCGATTCTAGCTTTCATACATTGTAAGATATACTCCGGACAAAAATCAAGTTATACATTCAACAAACGGACAACTCTAAAAATTAGGTTCTCTTTTTAGCTCATCTGAGTACAATATGCTCAAAAGGAGTTTTAAGGATCGTCCGTCGTGTGGCGTCAACTTTCTTAAAACCTCTTCTCCTCCTGATATAGAGTTGTCCTTAAAAACTGATTTGCCAAAAATGTCTATACATACCATCACGAGCAAAATTTGAGCACGCAGCTAAAATGTACAGCTTTTTTGTACATGTATGCTTGCGCACGCACCTTTTTTGTACATGTATGATTGCGCATGCAGTTTTTTTGTACACGTTTGCCTGCGCACGCAGCTATTATGTACAGGTTTGCTTAGGCACGATATTTCACCATTGGGGCCCATTTTCTGGTGACAAGAAAAGTCGGAACGCCCATAATATCAACCCGATTAGAATTTAATGAATCTGAAAGAGCAAGTCCTGAGAATCATACCCGTCAAGTATGATTGAATTCTGATCAGTAGTTTCAGAAGAGTAGATTTTTTTCATATTTCACGATTCGGGCCCATTTTTTGGTGACACGTCAGCCCAAAGGTCCCATGTTATTTAACTGATCAGAATTAACGAATGAATCTAAACGAGAATGTACGGAGAATCATTGCTGTAAAGTTTGGTAAAATTCTGACAAGTGATTTCAGAGATTTTCTTATTTTTCACCATTGGGGCCAATTTATTGTGTGACACGTCAGCCCGTAGCGCCCGTGTTATAAATCCGATCAAAATTTAACAAAGGGATCAAAAAGAGCATGTCCCGAGGATCATTACCGTAAAGTTTGGTTGAATTCTAGCCTGTAGTTTCAGAAGAGTAGATTTTTTTTCATATTTCACGATTCGGGCCCATTTTTTATGACACGTCAGCCCTTAGCGCCAAAAGTATCCATCCGATTGAAATTTAGCGAACAGGTCTGAAAGAGAATGTCCCGAGGATCATTTCCGTAAAGTTTGGTTGAATTCTGACCAGTAGTTTCAGCGGAGATTTTTTATATTTCACAATTCGGGGCCCATTTTTGGTGTCTAGACAGCCCATAGCGCTCAAATTATCAAACCGATCAGGATTTATAAAAGAAATCTGATAGAGCATGTCCCAAGGACCATTTCTGTGAAATTTGGTTTCAGAGGAGATGAAAAGTTTGCGCACGGATGCAAGGACGAACGGATGCACGGACCAACGACGGAAAACCCGCCACGATATAAGCTCCGCTAGACTTTGTCCAATGGAGCTAAACAAGAGGACCATGAGGGCCCTAAATCGCTCACCTGAGTAATGTTTAACCAAGTTTCATGAAGATTGGACCATATTTGTGGCGTCTGGAGCTCTTACTAGAAAATTGTCATTTAGACCCCCTTTTCCCGTGATATGGCACAGATCCTCCCCATTTTTGAAAGAGTTCATCCTCATGACCTAACAAACATCCTGACCAAGTTTCATGATGATTGGATTATATTTTTGGCTTCTAGAGTGTAAACAAGAAAATTGTCCTTAAGACCCCTTTTCCCGTGATATGGCACGGATCCTTTCCATTTTCAATAGGGTACATCCTTGAGGTCTGACAAATATTCTGACCCAGTTTCATGAACATTGGACGATATTTGTGGCGTCTGGAGCTCTTACAAGAAAATTATCATTGAGACCCCTTTTCCCGTGATATGTCACGGGTCCTTCCCATTTTTAAAGGAGTTCATCCTCATGACCTACTAAACATTCCGGCCAAGTTTCATGAAGATTTGACAATATTTGTGGCCACTAGAGTGTAAACAAGAAAATTGTCATTAAGACCCCTTTTACCGTGATATGGCACGGATCCTTCCCATTTTCAATAGAGTTCATCCTCATAACCTAACAAACATTCTGACAAGGTTTCATGAACATTGGACGATATTTGTGGCTTCTAGGGTGTAAACAGGAAAATTGTCTTTAAGGCCCCTTTTCCCGTGATATAGCACTGATCCTTTCAGTTTTAGCATTTTTACAAGGGGCCACCCAAGGAATTCTGCTAAGTTTAATTGATTTTGACTCATAAGTTTCGGGGGACATGTCGTTTAAAGAAATTGTTGACGCCGTGACGGACAGACAGACGCCGGACATTAATAGATCACAATAGCTCCCTTGATCACTTCGTGCTCAGGTGAGCTAAAAGTGGATGGAAATAATTTGACGATTTATTATCTCTTTTTTTTTACTTTCAGAAATAAATTAAATGATAATGTATGCGTATTCATGTAAACTTTTTATTTGTCATGTTAAAAAATCTTTTCGAACAATTGGTATTTGTTTTGCTGTATTTGGTCTGTTGCTGTATTAATCAATATTCGTATTTGGCGTTTGTTTCCTGCGTATAAGCGGCAACACGAACAACATAGCACCACTAAGTGTAATGGCAATACCGGCAGCGAGAAAAGGCAGGTCGTAACTTTTGGTGATATCGAACAACCAACCTGAAATTAGTAGAGGATACAAAATGGGATGTCATGCAATATCGAAATTATCATACGAGTCATCTATAACCAAATAAAACGAGGATATGTCGAGTTTTTTTTTTAATATAATTTTGTTTACGGCTTTAATCTGTAATCACAATTTGATCTTCAATAAATAATATAACTAGAATTTTTGTGATAAATCGACAAAATGTAAAATTTTCCGCGGAACACTTAACGCCGTTTTAAAATGACGTTATCATATCCATCTTATCTCAGCCATTTCCCTAAACTGCAACAGACTTCGGATGTATGTAACGCGGATGTGTATGTAACAAACTTATGCATTTTGTTAGGCGGCAACAGTGTAAGAAAAACTAGCGCGAAAAACAACCGGCGCTATCTTCACATTAAATAGTGGCTGAAAATCTTAATTTTTGAGAATGACGAATCTAAAGATATTTATATAAGGCTATGATGGTTTCACGTCAGTGACTTAAAGGAGTATCGTTGGCGACGTCGAACGTTTTCACTCAAAGTTTCGAGGGCTAACGCCATTTTAACTGACGTCATCGAGTTTTTCCAAGGTTTTCCCGTAATTTTTCAAAATAGTCCGTCTATGTACATCCGAGGTTGATTGTGAGATTGGCCTTGTGGTGTTCCGAATGTCATCTTAACGTCATTTTCACGATAAAAAAATAACGTTTCTGTATGCTCTAAGCTCCTTTGCATAGTTACACTTATTACACCGGTGATATAATAACCGGGTAATATCTAATATATACAAAGGGGTTATTTCACTTCAGCGTCGTAGGTCACAATATAAAAGATGCCATCGACGTGCGACAAGATACATTATATCATCTAAAATCCATGAATTGAATATTTGATGAATCGGGTCGAATGGATGGCAACCTAGAGTTGCCAATAAGTTTGTAAGAGCGTTTATGTAGTAAGGTGAAATGATCAGTCTAAAAATCGTTCACGCACGTCCCTTCACGGTAGTTCTACGGAGACCTTTTTATGTCTACTCGTAATTAATCTTACTCTTTCCACGACGAAAGTAATTGTTGTTTACGTTGCTTACCAGCGATTGGTGGTCCGAGAAAGGTGAAGATACCAGCAAAGAAATTCATCACACCGAAAGCGTCAGCTAGCATCTCAGTGCCAACAAGATCTGCTACTATTACTGACGTCAGGGATATTGTCACGCCTAGAAAATAAAACAATAAAATAAAATAGTTAGCTTAATACAAGAACACCTTCAAAAGATAACAGTGCACGTATACAAACATATTGGTCAAATGCTCTCGCCAGTTTGTTTAAATACATAGGCTATGAGATGGCGGCTCCGTTAAAGTAAATATACTTAACTCCAAAAGAAATGTCCACAAAATATAAATTGAAATAATTTAAAATCTTCATACGAATTTTAATCTTTCTTTGCTATTTTGGTAGAACAACCATATAGCAGTATGTATTGGATGAAATAATGAGGCTACCCGAGACTGTTGTTAATCAGATACTCCTCGCTTGACAACACCATCAAAATCAAAGGCCTGAAAGGCCTGAATTGAAGACAGGACTGAATATTAACAATGGGAATGAAAATTGTGGCCTTTTGAGAAGATCTCTTGAGTGGGAATCAAAAATTTAAAACAATCATTGATGGTTACATATGGAAACTGCACCTTCCTAACAAATGAATATGCTTTACTTTGAAGACTCATCACTTCCAGATAAACCTATCCCTCTAGCCAATTCAAGCTTAACAAGAGGGTAACTGCCTTCATAATCGCTATTCATCCCCAAGTGTAAGTTTTCAATATCCTAAATGAAAAATATTCATTTAACCAACAGAAATATGGTGGCAATTCCTGTATTCTAAAAACTCATATTTGTTGCAACCCTGTTTTATAAAATTGTATAGATTATCCCAAGCAATCTAATATGATCCAAATCCGATTTTTTTCCAGTCAAACTTATTAACTGTGGATGTATAAAAATCTTAAATAAAATGTTAATCCACATGACACACATTGCTTACCCCTTGATAAAGAGCTGAACATTTCATTGCCATGGTGAATACTGCCCAGAATTGGAAATTTGTTCAAATTTCTTTTACATTTATTATCTGATCCAGGATTTGACTAATTATCTCCACATAGAAGAAGCAATGAAAGTTATACCAATATTCTTATACTTTTACTAGTCGAAGTCAATACCAAGAAGAAGTATTTTCCCGTACAATAGCTGTAGCTTTTTCTATGAATACCATTTTAAGTTTCTTCCAGGAGTGAAACATTCTATTTTTCCATTGAGATATTTCGATCTCCATTTCAGGTTATTCTCCTTGCATATGGTCTTACTTAGTAGAAAATTATTTTTACTACAAAATAATATATAAACCTGTTAAGACAACCAACCTTTCAGGCCTTTTCCACGGGACTGCTTTTCTAGATCAAGCTTCGGATTGAACTATCCGGTGAACTATCAATTTTGACAAAACTGCCAATATGACAGATCGTTAAATGAAATCCCGAGCTACAGCATTTATCACCTTGAGTAGAATTTTTTCAAAGTCCACTCCAGAATGTTACAAATTAATCCATTCCAGTTTCTAAAACAGTTTTTGTTATTGTCAGAAAATTGTCGAAAACAAAAGCGGAAACTCAAAAACGGGGTCGCGCATGCGTGGTACTACTGTATAGGCCATTCGGAACACCACTCGGCCAATCTAACGCATTCGTCACAACTCGGCCGATTCCGTAACCTACATTTAGATAGATCTGAGACTTCGGAGATCGCCCGATGATTGCCGAGTGAATATCACGATCACGATCTGTTGCCGTTTACGGAAATGACCGAGTGATGTTCCGAATGCTGTACAATATGGATAGACAAAACAAGCCTAATAAATAAGTAATTTGATAAGCCATCGAAATTTCTCCGTAAATCCAAGTAAAAATTCAAACCTAGGAAATTCCAAGGGTTTACGAGTTTATTCAAATAGCCTTGTGCTATTTTAGTTTTTATCCATAAATTACGACAGGTCCGGGAGACGGATAAATAAAGCAACCTTAAGGACACACAAACACACAATTTAACGAGAAATAGGAAGTCTAAAATGGGGAACTGAAAATAGCTTGCCAATGCTATGCATTAAAACATTTGTACGATGCAATTGAAAATTTGGAGCAAATGCAAAAGCCGATTGCAGCCGAAAACGCCCTAAAACATGCAGCACCACTTACGAATGTAAAACACGTTTCTGCAGGCAACTTCTGCATAGATCACGTGTTCACTCCCCTGAGGTCCCGGACAGAATTTAGGTCAGCACCAAAATTTTACGGTATATTGCTACAGTATTGATTATTTTTGCCGCGTTTATTTTTATGAATGGGTCTACTTTTTTTAGCGTAATGACACATGTAGGTTTGTTATCAAAATCCGATGGCGACGATCCCTATATTGAAAGACAGGTAAACCTGTCTTCAATAAAAAGTTCACAAGAATGAAAATGGTTATTCCATAATGGATAGGAGTATCCAGCTCTACCGCAATGCCCACACAACAAAACGATTGTAAACAGCTGTTCATTTTGTCTGAAAGATCTTACGTAGCCCACTCTCATTGCATAGCAAGTAAGTTGGTGGGGTAAGCATTCAACCTAATGATTATGGTGAAAACCCAGCTGAAAGGGGATAAAACTTCGAAATTAATGATTAAGGACGATTGACGAGTTACAGTAGAATGATGTATTATCAAGCAGGCTTTCAATACGTCATTTTCCTTGAGAAATTTGGCTAACAAGACGCTATATTGAGTGTTTACAGGAGTAATAATGTCAACCATATTTGTTAATTCTTATTGTGCTAATGATAATCATATCTTCCGCTCTAGTCGAACAACAATACGGTTCGATGGCTGTACCTTGTCTTCGCAGTAACGAGCAAAGACTAAAGCGCATACATGGTTAGTTTCATCGTCTTTGAAATTAAATCGGAAACCTGTTCAAAGCAGCTTAAACGGTTTCCAAACCATCCTTTCAGTTTCAGGGACAGTTTGACGTTTGTATTGATAACGAAACGCTTACTTTTAATGGCTTACCTCCGTAGACATAATTTTAGCTGATAACGTTCTTACGTAACATTTTACGTCAGCAAAAATTTAAAGCTTTATAAACGATTTATTGCCAGGTGCTATGATGTCTTGCAATGCCAATTCAAAAAATTCAAAAAGCCTTCGTGCGTCAGATCCCGAAAGCTTAGGGGGCACGTTTACTTAAAAGGCATGGAACTTAACGGTCAAAAGATCGGTCTAGAAAAGAAAGTCGGTTTTGGCATATATCAAAATAAAAATGCAATAAAGTCATAAACGGTTAAGTTATTAATAGAACTTATATTTGTGGACGTTTCTTTTGGAGTTAAGTATATATAATTTTCCAATATTACTAGTATAATATGAACAAGTATTACTATTAATTCAAGTTTGTACCTTCTTTTATTTCGTCCCTTATTCAAAAGCAGTGAAAAATTATGATCTTAAACCATTGACTTTGATGTAAGATGTTTGATTATTGCATGTAACATAAGGTTTGTATGTAAAAGAAAGACAAAATTTGTCTTTTTTAAGACTAGTTAAATACGCAATATTACCTTGAGAAAGGCGTATTCTTCCACTTAATCGAAGTCTTAGTGAAATAGTTTGAGTTTTGACGTTTGCATTTTCCTCACGAATAAACTCGCATTAAGAACCGTAACGAACTTACCACTGAACAAACCGAATATCACAGTGTATGTCAATAAGGCACCGAACGTGTCCAGGAAGGGGCAGACAATCGTCCCAGCACCGCATATAATAAGGGCAACATTGTAGAGCAATAACCTGTTGATACACTTCAGGTCGGATATAAACCCGAAAATAATCCGCCCAATAGTGTTGGTTATACCGATGGACGAGATCAGGCCGGCAGACTGGAAACTGTCAATTCCTGGAATAGAAATGGCGATCGAAATTACGTTTCTGAAAAAAAAGAAATGATGACAGCAAACATCTTGACATACTTTTAAACAAGGGCGTCTCCCACGGGTGTCAACGGTTCGCTGTAGTTGTTCGAAAATGCTTAAGTTCTAAGTCGAAAAAAGGGCACAACACTTACAAAAATGCTTTCATAGTTAATCCCCCTTGATAACTGATAGCTTTGTGATGGTGAAAAGACATGCCACGTTTCACGAAGATATCTTCAATAACAACAAAGATATAACCAAGGTTTAAGTTTGTCACACCAACACCTACACAAACGCCAACAACAACGCGAAGGTTAAAACAATACCTCGATTCACTTTTTCAAAAAACAAAACCCCCCAAAAAAACAGACTAGCTTATAATGAAAATTAACGAATTTCAACACGTGAAGCAACCATTGTCGCTATCAAGATGGAAAGATGCATGGCCTTGGTGCATGCTGGAAACTTAGGTACAAAGTAGGAAGAGAAAGTCAACTGAAAAAAAAATTGACAAAGCACTATTCAGAGCCTCAAAGTTTTGCCTCTGATATAACCCGAAAATCTATGATACATGGAAATTATATTAAATGATACACAAAAGACTGATAACTACCTAAATAGTTTAGTGATAAATTGTTTTTACATGATGTAACAAAACCGAATTGAAAATGAATCAATGTGTCACAAATATCGAAGCGTGAATAATGAAACTTAATCAATTTCAATTCATCTCAAAAGATGTCGCACAAGTTTAACAAAATTATCTTTATTTAAAGCTTTTTATCAAAATCGAATACAAAATCATGATGAAAAAGAAAAGGTAAACCCCTTATGATGATCACTATATATATTGCCTGAAGTGTAGAATTGCATTTAAATAGCATACATCCACAAAAAGAAACTAATTGGCCCTTGTATACAAATCTCACTTCATTCTACCATAAAAACAGTTAAGGAAAGAATTAGATTTATGGAAAACTAGCTTTGCAGCTGCATGTCAAGTCTGCAACATCCAGCAACTTGGTTTTGTAAACATAACAAAGCCGTAATCAGAGACTGTTTGTGGTAATTTCTACGTATTTTTCTGATTTTGGTCAACTAAATTCAAAATTGCTATATTGCAATATATAGGATTGCTTCTTTCTCGCTATGATTTTTCAGATGCTAATTTATATGGTTTAATGGATATGTTGAACACTTCCATGAATGAGCAAAAGAATTTAAGTTTTCTGCCACTTACGATACTTTCGATACGATAATTTCACCCCGCTTTGCACGTGTACTCCGGTACAAAGCGGAGTATAACTGGCAAAATGTTTGCACCATTTTGCCATCTTGAACGTAGAGCTGGTATGACCACGCTCGAAAAAGGTGTCCTTCAACCCTTTATCGTGATATCCTGGCGCCTTTTTTTACTAAACATCTTACGAAAAATTAATCGTAAGTCAAAATCACAAATTGAACCTGGTGTTTTCATTCATTGTTAGATTCTGCCTTGCAATATCCCGTTGGAATCGTCCTTAGAAGACGATTCCAGGGAGATGATTCCAGTGAAAGGATGCATTGCATAATTCCGGATTTAGTTACTTCTGTAGGACCAAATTTGATTTTTGACTTACGCAAAATTATCGTAAGATGTTTGGTAAACCAGGCCCCTGGAGTAAAGAATGTCTGTGTATCAGACTGGCGTGAAATTGTTAGACACAAGCTCATTTTGTAGACAAGTGACGTTTCAATATCCGAGGTGGTTCATTATGATGCATTCGGAACATCGCTCGGACTTTTCCGTAAACTGAAAAGTACCACGGACGTAAGTGTAGTAATTTTTGGTCATTTATCGGTTATCTGGCCCCTGACGGTACTTTGGTTAATACGCGTGAAGAATAGTATATTCCTTTAATGTTTTTCAGATCGTCTGCGGAGATCATTTTGGCATGTTATAATTTGAAAACAAAACGCAGTAAAACACTGCGTTTTGTTTTCAAATCATTAAGTGCCCAATTTTAACCTTACGTTGATTTTATTTTTCGCAACGTCATCCTTAGTTATGTTTGTGACGTCATATAAACCTACGTGCAAAATGACGCGCTTTCATGGCTGCGCCCTTATTATTCCCGAGGTCTATTCCGTAGAATCGCCGAAGGTTCCCGAGTGATCATGATGGAGGCCAAAGGACATTGCTATCTTTCGATAATTCAACAGACTTACCCGACAGCTCAGCCTTATCCGGAAGATAGATGTACGGAATGTAGTACCCAATGGAATAAAAGATTGTCGACAAGATGTACAGTAAATAGGCAATGTTCTTGAAAACGTTGAAGTTGAAAGACTGCTTTAAGGCATTTTTGATTTCAGCAATAAAACCCTTGTTTTCATCACCATTTAGCACGCTTACGTGTTCGTCTGGTGTCAACCGATCTTGATCTGTCGGTTCAGATTTCTCAGCACGTTCACCTTTGTCATGGGAATTCGTGTATTTTTCTTTCGTTGCTGCGAATATTACATCATCAGTGTATGGCGGACTATTTTTTATTGCACTAGGAGTCACGTGATCACGGGAAGGGTTAAAATTCGGTTCTGTTTCACAAGAATTAGCATTGGATTCTTCGTTAAAATTGTTCGATGCCATGTTTTTGTGCTTTGTCGTAGGTTCTGGATCACTTCCAGAGCTAGAAACTAATTGGAATGTGACATTAAGTTTGTCTGTGGTGTTTATGTCATGGGAAAGCGGTAAATAGACTAGACCACACGCGATACAGTTCAACATCAATCCGGATTGAATAAGAATGGCTCCCTTCCAACTGTAGTTATCGATTAACGCCCTTGTGAGAAAGCCAAATATGAAAGTCCCAATACCGGAGCCGCTCACGCCTAGTCCGACAGCAAATGCTCTCCTCTTCTCGAAGTACATTGTCACACACACAATTGAGCTCAGATAGACCATCCCGAACCCCCAACCTGCAAGTATACAAAAAGACCATGATGAACATACTGTCAATAACATCGTGAAATTGAAACTCATCCTAGTAAAAATTATTCAATACATTCAGAGCTCGTGTTATGTAGTCCAAACGCCCACTAAAATCATTCAAACCGCTTCAAAATCGTTCCAAAACGCCTCAAAAAAGATTAAAACTCTCCTTAACTTCATTCAAATCGATCGATTTATTTATATATTTTTATCCCCCAGTGCGAATTTTGAAGGGACTTATTCGCCCAAGATATCTATTTATTTATCATTTCGTAGATTTTTATGAAAGGAATGTAAAAAACATTGCGTATTCCGTTCCAGGCGAAAGAAATAAGCGATATCATATTACCGTATTTTAATTCCATTCAAAGCAAGCTCACAGCGCTCGTTCAATTTAAATCATTCAATTTCTCAATTGTATTGATATTAACCTTTTTCCCGATGTTATTAACTATATTCAATTTCACGGCGTTATTAACAGTGATCAACCTCAAAATGTTAATAACTTGACCTTGGTCCATTTTCGATGTTTTTAACTGAAATAAATTTCACCATGTTAAATAAACTTTAGTCAGTATCACGATTTTATCTACTGTAATCAATTTCAAAAATGTTAACTGTAATCAATTTCAAAAATGTTAACTGTAATCAATTTCAAGATGCAATCAAATGTAGCCAATTTCAAGATGTTATCAACTTTTGTCAATTTCAAAATACAATTAAATGTAGCCAATTTCAAAATGTTATTAACTGTTGTCAATTCCACTATCTTAGTAACTGTACTTACCAGAAATTCCAAATGTTATATACAGGTAAAATACACTCGGTGAGAAAATACTACAAATCAGACTAGACGTCATTAGAATGGTTCCGAAGATCGTCGTCTTACGGAACCCAAAGTAATTCGTCATGGCGGCATTCAGGGGACCTTAAAAAGAAACAAGAAATAAAGATTTTTAAGCGATCTTGTATAAAAAAAATTAATCGTTAATTCGCGAACGTTAAAACTATTTTGTTAATTTTTCATCCAAATGTTGACCCAGTCAAAAATACCATAGACAAAGACATAATGATAAAAAAATGCCATCAGTTTTGCCTGAAAAATGCCATCAACGTATATTTTAGAATGATCATACAAAGGAGAGGAAGATTTTTCTGTGATTTTATAAATTTACGGTCTAAAAGTTACCATGGTAACTAGAGTTTAACACAACTTTAGTAGGGACTCACACATGGATCATCTTCCTCAAGTCTCAGCTTTATTGGCCAAGTCTTTTTGCGTGTTGTCATAAAATAATAATATGCCAAAAGGATCTCCATAGACCAATGTAGAGCAAGCATTAAAGAAATTCCATTTTACTCAAGCGTATCAATTCACCAAAGTACGACCAGAAGCAGAAAGTTAAACCTTTAAATGACCCAAGAGCACAAAAGTTGTCTGAAATGTCCGAGCGATCTTCCGAATGGGCTATACATACCTGACAACAGACAAACACCAAACGACAATGAAGCAATGACAGCAGTACTTCCTTTATCTTCTTGATAAAAGTCCAACAGTTCGATGAAAATGATCCCGAATGAATAAAAGGTTCCATCGGTGAGAACGTGTGTCAGGAAGCAGGCGAAACAAACAACCCATCCCCATCCGCCGTCAGGTGGCGGGACTGTATTTCCTGTCTCTGTGACTTCCGTTTCCGGTTGTATTTGAAATTTGTCATGTTCTGATTCGTTTCCTTGTCGAAGAGGCTCATCTGCTCGCCTAGTCATTCCAGTCTTGCTTTTATCATGTTACAACATCAAATCTGGAATAAAGAAAACACAGATGTTATTTATCATGTTACAACATCAAATCTGTAATAAAGAAAACACAGATGTAAATCTTATTGGTGTCTCTAAATATTAATTAAGTTTTGATTCGGTGGCAAATGCTAGCAATTCAAAATAACAAATCGATAGATGATAAAAAACTTTTGTCTGCTTTAACATATCTATAGTTATATATTTTTTTTCTTTTGAAATAACTATTTATCTAAGTAACCGACTTTATCTATCTCAAGACAGAGATTTACTTTTGAAAAATAAATTGAGGCAGAACATGTCATTAAAATGAATGTGTCTCGAGTGAATTAATCCAGGTTATCTTTTGCCTTAACAAGGAAGAAATAAAACACAACGTCGAATTATCTACAAACAAATCACGTTTTAGATTGGAAAATATCGAAAATAATAAGTACAAGTTTGTCACTAGACGATCCGAGCAAAGCTATTACCACATTGTACATAGATAGATAGATCTCCGTGGGGGAAATGAGAGCACCGCTTGCACACTATCTAGTGCCCTGAAGAAGGTCGCGGAATTAGTAAAACCGGGGACTTGGTGCGAAAAATGACCATTTGGGTCAAGTTTTTCGCATAAAGTATCGATGATTTTTCTGAGTTTAAACAGGCTATTCTATCCTTTTGTAAACCAATGAGACCTACGGATGATATCTTATGGCTCCGATCTTTATATATAAGGCCATGGATGCGTGTGTGTAAAGAAAGGATTTTGAGAAGTTTTTCGGGCTGTGGCAAAAAATAATTCGAAAGATATTATCGAACAGCCATTTTTTGGAAATTAAGGAATTCCATTCCTTAGTTACCAATAAGAGCTGACAGTGTAAATTCAAAGATTCTCATGGTATTCATTAATAAGTGATACCCGTCAAAAAAGCATTGGTAATTCCGATGCAAAAAAATCTTTAAATTATTTTTTTTCTCGGATTTTGAACTGAATCTCGGAGGCTTTCTTCTGTTAACTGACACCGATAATTAAGGCATTTGGCTGTTTAAACACCAGTATCTACCACGAACATAAGGAAATTGAGTTTTTGCATAACCCATTGGAACAGCCAAGCAAAAATTTTCTGAGGTGCAAGAGAGTTAAGTCAGCCTTAAATCATTATTTCTCATTGAAACCCTATGTTATGGGTACTTATTGGAATTTTCTCCCCAAGACAATTCCAATGAGGACCAACAACATAGGGTTTGTAGCCCTGTTATACTATGATTAATGAAATACTTTTTTTTTAAAATACCCTATCTATCTGTAGCCCTGAATCTTACTTAAAGGTAATTTTTCACGAACTTGGATTTCAGTTGAAATTATTTTCACAAAAGAGCACCAAAAGTCTCTCAATTTTCTCTATTTTCTCCTAGTCTAAATAATGCGATGTTTCTTTTGTGGTTCAGTATACTAATATAAACATAAATAGAGGACATTGAATGAGTGTTCATGGAATACCGAATTCATTAAACGAGTCATCTATAAACAGATAAAAACGAGGCTGCGCCGAGTTTTTATCTGTTAATAGATGACGAGTTTAATAACTTCGGTATTTTATGAGCACAAATTTTATATTCTATTTATAATTTGACCCGACTTTCTGCGAAAATCGTCAAAATTATTGAAATTAAACATTTCAATTTTCCGCGAAACTTATAACGCCGTAAAAAACTGACGTCACAATATATACATTATGACGCCATTTTCGCGGTCATATTATAATTTTATTTATTTGCTTTATTTATTTGTATAATGGAGTTCATAGATGGTCACGGTTCACGGCCCACATTTGTTTATCCCACTTTCTAAATATCAATTCCGATTTCCATATATAACTCTAACTTCACCAGCGTATATGAAAATACGTATAACGTCTAACTGAGGCGTTTATGAAATTTACAGGTTTTGTGCTATATAATCATTCACTAAAACAGTTACATCGATCTTTTATTGAAACAAACAAACCAATACATTACAACTACTTACTTTTTAGTTCATTACTGACATATTTTCGTTGCGACTTGGCCTAAATGGCAAATGATTCATCGAACACTGTAAAGGATTCATATTTCTTCACCGCGTTTTGACTCGTTGAATGATCATAGTTGTAAACAGACGCAAAAATGGAAAGGGCTAGCACATGCAAAAATATTCCCATAACCAACTCCATTCTCTCTGAGGACTAAACAACAAAAAATTTCATTGAATGTTTTTGTTGAAATGCATAGTAGCATCCGACAAAGGCCTGTGAAACATAAGAACGAGAAAAGTTGTTTTTCAAGTCATCGATGGATCGTATACGAAAATTGATCCGAAACCACTGATTCTACTTTTCGCCACGATTCATCCCGATCCATCCCGATTTTCCTGACCATGAGAAATCTGGGTGAATCGTGGTGAATCGTAGAGAAAATCGTGAATGTGTAAACTGGTCTTAAGCATTTTGACTTCTAATGCGATAATTTTGTTCGTGTCCTGAATCTTTTGCTTATGTTCAGCTAGTATTCTTCCAAGCTGTGTCATTTAATTGGTGTTTTACTCAGACATTGTAACGTCTACATCCGCCCGTCATCCAGAGCTGAATCACAGCTCATCAATACACGGCACGAAATAATCGTGCGTTAATATACTCAACTTCTCGGTCATAACACAGTGAAGGGAAAGAAATTTTCTTTTAATTCATGTTCAATGATTGAATGGGGTTTTACGCCGCTTTCAGCAATGTTTCACTTATATCGCAGTGGCTGGAGCTCCTAACAATGGATTCCTGGTATTTCTCTCGCAAATACTACCATTACATCCTTTCCTGGCCTCCAGCTGCTATTTCACATAGGTCTACGATTGTCGACCCATTGGTGAGAGACAATTTGTCGAAAAGGATGAGTGCCACCGTCGGGGATCGAACCCGGGACCTATAATTGATAGTCCGGCGCGCTACCAACTGCGCTATGACGGCAGCTAATTCATGTTCAAATAACCGAGGTATTTTTTCTATGCTTTTTTCTCCATATAACTTGGTTTCGAAACAATTTTAATCTATTTGCAAAGAAGACACCTTATAGTAGAAGATGAAAACGAGAAATTTTGAAAATCGATCCAACAGTTAGTTACATCGTGAAAATGACATTCACTCAATCAAAACCATTCTGAATCGCTCACTCAGCACTCCATTCATTCATTCATTAATTCCAAACACTCACTAAAACGATTCAAAAACGCTCAATCCCATTGAAAAATATAGAACCAACAACGCCATTCAAAATAAACTTTATTAGAGAAAAATCGCAATTTCACCAACATGATTCAAATTGTAGACGTCTCATAGGTTCTTGAAGAAATAGGAATCTATACAGAACTTGTATGCATTTTTTAAAGGGAGGTAATCAATATCGCTAATTTTGTTCATCTTGAACAAAATTTGGGATATATGATTAACTCCAATTAAATTCACTAAAGGCTCGATCCACACACTCATTCAATTTCATACCTAAATCATTCCAAAATCATTCACCTTGTCAATTGCACGATGTTGTTAACTGTATCTTAGGATGCGTCGCAGGCGGGAAATCGCGGAGATACTACGGAATAGACCTCGGGGATAAATACGGAACGCCACTCGCATAAGGAAAATTCGTAAACTGCATTGCGTTCAGGATGACAAAACGGTGCAAACTTTGCAGATTATACCCCGTTTAGCACTAAAGTACACATGCAGAGCGGGATATAATTTGCAAACAGTTCGCACCGGTTTGTCACCTTGAATGCAAGGCTAGAAAGTAGCTCGGACGTAAGTGAATTAATTTTGGACCATTTTATAGGTTATTCGGCTTCTGGTCAGCTGATACTTTGGTCAATACACTTGAAGAAAAACAATTTCCATTCCTGAATTCTTTCATATCACCTGTGAAGATATTTTGTGAGTATTATAATTTGATGGCAAAACGTTTACAAATTATAATATGCCAATTTTTTTTTTTCCTCTCTCTTCTTCTTCTTCTTCTTAAAAGATCGCTCAGTTTCTTTTTTTCTCAACGTCATGTTTAGCCTATGCCATCTGTGACGTCGTGTAAACCTAATTGCGAAACGACACACTTGAAAAATTGACCTAAAATTACTACATTTACGTCCGAGGTTCTTTCCAGTCGTTTGCGGAAAAGTCAGAGCGGTGTTCCGGATGGGCTGCGCCCGTATCATTCCCGAGGTCTATTCCGTAAATCGCCGAGGAATCCCGATTGGATGTCCGAGATACATTCCAGCATTCGTGAACCCTTGGTGATTCGACGGAAAAGACCTCGCAGTAGTTCTATAATATAGTTTTAAAAATCTGCTTGGCCTCGGACAAGTCAGTATCGAAAGTCAGTTGAATTTTGAAGAGTCTACAAAATAATGAAAACAAAATTGATGTTGATTAAAGAACTAAAAGTATCCTAGAAATAAACTTAGGCTACTGTTGACATGGGATTACAAGAAGTTTCAGAAAACGGCTAGCTTTTTAAGAAAATGTTTTTCGATAGAGATTTTTTTTCACTATGGACAACCTAGCCATGAAAAACTGCTTGTCCGTGCAGCTTAATGGACAAATCGGAAAACTTGGGCAGCTTATGTCCGTGAGAACCACTGCCTCGGGAATAATGAGGGTGCAGCCATTAGAGCAAGTAATTTCGCACGTGGGATTCCATGACGTCACAAAAATCAAGATGACGTTGAGTAAAACCAATTATTAAAAAAAAATATGCGTTTTCGGGTCGTTAAACCGGGCATACGATAACGGACAACGCCCGCGCGTGAACGGAAGAAAACGTGGATTCATAAATAAATTCACGTCTTTTTTTTTCTTTTACTAAATGATCCTCGGTCTCGGATTACTATTCACCTTAGTGGTGTTAGGAATTTTAAAAATAACTTGATCTCAATAATAGTAATTTATTAGAGAGCAGACGACAGGCTTAAAACTCGCTTTGTACACGTAACGATGCAGAAAGTATAAGAAAATAAGGGGGATGGGGGGGGTTGATACTAATTAATTGTTAAAGCCTTATTCATCTTATTTTTTTATAAAGAAATGTGTGTGTGATTTCGTGTAAATGTAACGGACTCAGCATTACGTATCGATTTTCTTTACATAGAGTAGGCTTGACCTTTCACCTTAGCCTACCCATGACATAAAGATACATAGGCCTACATGATTGTTTACATTGCCTACATTTTTCGAAAACAAAGTTCATAATACCCCTGATAAATTATATAAAACATTCGCTTACCTGTTACAAGGACATCACTGCACACGGAGTCTTATAAGTCTATAGGGAACACACTGGGTAGCAAATATTTGTGTAGACATATAAAGGGTTACGATTACTGGGTTTAGATAAGCAACACGAGGATCTCTAATCTATGGCTGACGATTTCCTTTTATCTTAAATCTTCTCTATAGTTCGATTTACGTTGAAAATAACATTCATAATTATAGACAGCTGTATTTCTTAATATTTTCAAGAAAAAAAATCAGTTCTTAACCGAATGTAGATCGGAATTAACAAGTTAAAAGAGACGACAATAATATATGTTAACTTTCTTTACCATCCCCAATACTTTTCGAAGAGGTAACTATAAAAAAAATAAATTGAATAACTTAATCACGGAGGATGAAAGGCCGGGGCCGGACAACATTTAAAAAAAAAAAAAAAAAAAAAAAAAAAACCCTTTATTTCAAACTGAAGAGGGAAAAAATAATAAGTACGCCTTGGTCTCATCTTGTAAGGCTAGTGGATGAGTTTACCATTTTTCAGGGGAGATGGAGCTAAATTTTGAATAGTGGAATAAGTGTAGAACATGTGCATACTGTTTCTTATTTTGAATTATTATCTGATCTCCTATATAAATGCAGTCAATCATTTCCAATTGTTTTATAGTATTGCACTCTCCGCCACGAGACTGGGAGAGAGTATGAACTGCATGTTTCATCCATGCGCACTAAGCACGGAATTGTTGCCCGCTTACGCAATGGCCTCTCTATGTTGCACGTGTTATAACTGAACGAGCGGAGGGACGGTAAATTTATTCCGGGCTGAGATAGGTATTCCTTAGTTTCAATTTTCAAACAGTGACTATATAATACTGATAAGTTCTATGGTCTCTTCAAAATTTTATGCTTTTTAACGAGCATTTCAGTTTGTGTTTTTATTGACGCTTTAAATCTAAGTAATCAACCATTTTTGTTTCATAAAGTAAGGAAATTTTGCAGGTTTTAAATTGAAAAATAAAGAATAGATAAATAAATAAATAAAACACCGGTAATTTTACTTTTTAGTTGCTTCTTTTAAAAAAAACGTGAAGCTAAGCGTGGACGCCTATGATATTTGTTAAGCTTAATCCCGATCCAGAGGCGTACCAGTGGTAAGAAAGCGGGTTATAGCATGGTAAAATAACAGTATGAGGAAAAAAGATCTAGGGGTATTTGTACTAAATTTCAATTCAATCTACTGATTTTAAAGGAAATGATCCCTGGGGGCAACGTGATAAAAAAGAGAAATTTCCATTTGTTAACTTTGAAAGAGTTGTCTTAATGTTGCGCCTGTCTAAAAATAGATATTGTTCTAATTATTATTATTATTTTGAATATAATAATAATAATAATAATAATAATAATAATAATAATAATTATAATAATAATAATAATAATAATAATAATAATAATAATAATAATAATAATAATAATAATAATAATAATAATATTATTATTATTATTATTATTATTATTATTATTATTATTATTATTATTATTATTATTATTATTATTATTATTATTAAGGGTCATCAAAGGAAAGTTACTACCAAAATTAACTGAAATTGGTCTATCCGATTGGGAGGAAAAGAGTTTTTAAGTTTTCAACTTGAAAATTGCCCCCGTCTCGCCACGCCAATATTTTTTCGGCCGCAAGATCAAATATTCATTCACAATTTAAGTAATGGGTAATTTAAACCTTATATAGTTACTTCATGCAAAATTTTATAAGTTATTGACAAGAAGGTTCTCACGGTGAAAAAGTCAGTGTAGATACATGAAACCTGAATAATTCTCTAGAATATGGAAGACCCTCCGTATTAAGTCTTTCAAAGTTTAGTCTGCAAAACCATCTGATCAGAAATTCACGGTATCATTACGTGGGCAATTAGAAAAGAAGAAATGTTGTATCCGGATACCAGCAATCTAATTACCCGCGGATACTCGATTGTCCATAGATATTTTCTATTTTTGTATTAACTTGAAATGCAATGGCGGGTCCAGAATTTCTGTACAGCCCCAGTTGCACTGTAACTATGATGAGAGTCTGTGACTCGCAAATAAGTTGCCAGGAATAGCCTCGAAGACTGACAGTGTCGCGTGTTTAAAACACGGTAGAGACGGCTTCAAAATAGCCGCTCCCACGCATGATCGCGACTTGCGCCGTAACAATACAGATACAGATTCTCAAAACTTTCACGGCGTGCTATTTCAACCAGGTACATAGTACTTATAAAGACAATAGTCGGGTAACGGGTAATCATTCAGGATCTAGGCAGGACCCCCCCCCCCCCCCCCCCCGCATCCCAAGGAGCTAGTAAAGTTTCTTTCTCTTTCGAGCCAGATAATCGAAAATAATTTTTGTGGTAAAATCTATTTTTAGACTTTACTTACTTTGGGAACCAGCTTTGATTAGAAGAACTTCCGGTGAAATAACAACAGTTGACACAACTTGTCAACGATGTGTTTGACAGGTCATTGAAACAAATTCTAACGAAAATGCCTTGGAGTCCAAGTCTTGAGTCTGTCCTAGGCGTTGTCCTGCGAGTCCCACCGTTGTTTCTGATGGACAGCGTGTTGAACAGAACCTTCCTGTCATTCGTTTTCGCCTATGACCCCGGCATGATATGGACACACTTTTTAATGTGGTGCAGTAGTATGGCATCGTGTGAGTATTTGCAGAGCTACAGATAGAGGGGGTATTTCCGCTTTCTAATTCAATATTTTTTATTAATGATTGTGAAAACCCTTTATTGTGAGCACTCATTTGAATCATCTTGTCAAAACGTTTCAAATGAGTACCCACAACGTTGGGCTTCATTTTGAAACAAAGTTTTCAGACTGATTTTATCCTCTCTTAGCTGAATGTCTGTGTTTAAGTAATAGAGATCTGATTGAAAAAGGAGGGTGAAAAAAGGGGACCAGTGAGCATATGTGGTTGTTTCGTAATCTGGTTTTGCTGGGGGGGGGGGGGTGTATCCCTGATTTCTATATATCCGTTCTTGTCTACTTTGCCGTTTTCAGCACTTATGTATTTATTGTAGGGTGTGAAACCTCATTACGTTATCAAACAAAATGCTAGCCGGATGTTTACATTCTTTCTACTACATGCAACCGGGAAAAGTGGAGAATTAGGTCATTTGATGGTGCATTATGGGTATTTTTGTAAGCTGCAAGAATTATTTCGAAACTAATCATTCATGGCTTACTTTTTGGCAGTGTCTTAAAAAAAGTTGAAACTTAGTCACACGCAAAAATTTTTTTGTGTGTTAAAGTTTTCTTAGATATGCATTATGCACAGCTATGTTGCTGCATTGAAGTTGTGACCCAATTAACTGCAGGCAGCTAGCTCAAATGATAAATGATGTCATAAGAACGGGTTTATAGAAAAATGGCGGCCACAGATTTTTGAGTAGGGAGAGTTTAAAATTTAATTGGATTCTCATCAATTGAATTCGTTTACTTAATAATAGTGCTATGCCCAGATGGAATAATGATTTTTCTACACACACATGTACAAAAATCGAAAGTTAAATCTGAATTGAAGCTATTTGATTTTGATTACTTATTAAGAAGAACGGAGATACAGGAAAAGGGTATATACAGTGGTCTCGCGATATCTCGAACACACACGGGACTGACCTTTTTGCTCGAGTCATCGCATGATTTGAGTTAATGCCAGTACGCAAAATTGTCCTCTTCGAAGACGTTTAACTGCGTTTTAAACTTACCTTTGCATATTTTGCCTTCAAAATATGCAGCACCTATGTAAATTACTCCTAGAGGAAAAGTTTTATGAAGTACCAATGATTTTATGATATAAAACGATTTGTTAATTCGGTCAAAATGTCAGCGTTGAAAACAAAACAAAAACAAAAAAAGTCGATTAAGGTGTCGGCGTCAAAATCAGTGTCGCCTGTTCTCTGTACATTTAGCCATTTTAATGGGGGGGCATTATAACATGCATATTCTTTCATCCTTACAATATTTTCGTAGCTATCAATTCTTAATGACAAAATTTTAGACGTTTTATCAGTCAGAAGATAGGCGAGGTTACAAGCAATTCGTTCTTTTCTTGCAATGTTTTCTTTTGAGCTAACTTCCTTCAAGATAATTAAAAATCAATGCATTTTCCTTTAACCAAGTTTTTGTGCCGAACACTATCGATGGGTGACCGAAACATTGAAACTACAGCTGAAAAAAGGTGTAGTTATGATGTTTTGGTGGACAATCGACAATATCTTTCGTTACAAAGGGGAACAATTTGCTGGATCACTCACGAAGATGATTTTCGAAAGACTTTCAAAATGATGATGAGCATTGATTCGACAAAAATGCCTATTTGTTTTATTCTTGTTTCAAAGTCTCAAAATTATTTTCTGATCATTAAATTCCCGTCATTCACACCCTGAAAATGAATAAGTGTGGCATACAAAGAGGTGTGAAAACAAGTTGTCTGACTTGTCGAAACCCCGTGAAAAAGACCTGGAGGTATTCTTGACGATGGGCAGGTAACAAATAGGCACTGTAAGTTAATTTTGATGCAAAACAATAGATGTCATATAGGTGCGAACCCCTTTGTTCGAGTGAATGCAGTAAACCTTGACCACGGGACTGAGATTGCAGCTCTAGCTATCGAACAATCGCGCGTTCGAGTAAGTGCAGTAATAACCAACAAGAAAATAGAGTAAGACACGACGGGACCGGAGGGCGAGCTCGAGCTTACGCATGAATACGAGTTTTCGCCCTCTCGAGGTAACGCGTGACCACTGTATTTCCTTTTAATTATTGTAGCTACCTTAGCATATGCCCATATGAGCAAGGCCCCCAGAAAATAGTTAGTTGTTCAGGGGACAGTGCAAGGATACATGACAAATAAATGCTGGGATCCACCATGGTCATTTAGGCAGTTACAACTATTTCATAACTGAGCTTTCAACCTGATGTCTGTTTCAGCAAAACAATATATATTTATAAAATGGCTTTAATTGATGCATGATTATTGGATTATGAAATTTCTTAGTAAATTATCAAAATCGGAAGTCCAAACCAACTGATTATCGACTATGATCCATTAATCTGCCCATCACAAAGTCTGAGCCAGAATGCTTGAAAAGTACACAAAAATGATACTTTGTTTTAAACATAGCTTAAATTGAGTTGGAAAAGAGTCCATTTTGTCAAAAGTAACAATGATTTACAAAGATTTATTATCTGAAAACCAGCTAGGACTCCTTCTCTTCAAAATGTTAATTTGCAAATAAGAATATGAATATACGCATAGTCGTTCTGAAATAAGCCGCCCAAGTTGTCCGACTTGGACATTAAGCTTCACGGACAAGCATATTTTCAGGGCTAGGTTGTCCTTAGACAATTGAAAATGTCTTTTGAGAAGAAAATTTTCTTAAAAAGTTAGCCGTTTTCTGATATTCCTTGAATTAATCAGTTGTCGACAGTAAATCTATTTCTACTAGGATAATTTTAGTTTTAGCAACATCAATTTTGTTTTTGATATTTTCACAATTCAATGGACAAGTAGGTTTTAGATACGGACAAGCCAGTTTGTGATTGTTACTTGTCTGTGGACAAGCAGACTTTCAAAATATTTCTAAGATATTTTCTTTACGTTCCCAAGAGCTATACATTGCATGGTTAGGAAGCTTTTTTTAGTCTGCTTAAAAATTCATTAAATAGATGTCTTTTAGGCCCTTTTTCCCTTTTATTTGATATGAATTTCATCAATTTAGAGAACAAGTCTCAAAAAGCTCTTTGAAATTTAGGCACTTAAGTGGGTAATCTTGGTAAAAAAATTTAGGGGTGCTACTTCTTGGGAGGGTGCTATAATTAAGAGAAATATGGTATCTTTAATCAATCAATATGCATCTTATATTATCAATATTAGATTACAAGTTTCATTATATTTGTTTTCAGTTTTCCTACTTGGTATGGTGATGTTTGTACTGTCACTTGGTCAGTTACTGGTGATTTACAGCTATGTTATATTAGATAACAAGTTTCATTTTATTTGTTTTCAGTTTTCCTACTTGGTATGGTGATGTTTGTACTGTCACTTGGTCAGTTACTGGTGATTTACAGCTATATCATCAACTTTGCCATGCTAACACTGTCTTATTGGTGGAACTATAGTTTTATGTTGTTGGTAAGATATACTTTGTACTGTTGCTTGGTCAGTTATAATTAGTGATCTTCAGCTATTTGTCATGAACCTTTCAAGGGTCCGTGTTTGATCCTTAAACCAGGATTTTGACTCCCCAAAATCACATTTTGACCCTCAAAAATTACCTTCGGGGGTCATTTTGACCCACTGAATTTCAAGTGTTGCAACCTATGCAATATAAAAGATTATATGGATCAATTGTTTTCTTCATACTATTACAAAAGATCTTTGTGAATGAAACAATATAAACAATAAAGTGTGTCTACACTTTATTGTTTATGTTGTTTCAGTCATATAGATTACTTTAAAGACTAATAAGTTTTCATGATTTACTCTCTTTTCAGTCTTTTGACAAAAACAGCTTTGGCCCTCCAGAATTCTATGTACAAGGGGTCAATGACTCCTAAATTTTAAAAGCTAGCATAAACCCTGCAAGTTGCCATACTAAATTAGTAGCATTGTCTTCAGGAATTGTGCTTGTGTATGAAATTATGAAGTCATTGACTCCTCAATCACAAACACCGATTTAACCCTTTGCTGTTTAATCCCTGCTTTTTATGTGCCTGTGATTTTATGATTGAGAAAACATTGTGAAAAAAGAAGAAATTGCTTCTGATTAGCAATTTCCTCTTTTTCCACACGATTTCCTTCCCTATTGAATGGTTATTATGCCCCCGCATCGATAGATCGGGGGCATATTGTTTTACTCATGTCCGTCTGTCTGTCTGTCTGTCTGTCTGTCTGTCTGTCTGTCCGTCCGTCCGTCTGTCCGTCCGTCTGTCCGAAAACTTAACCTTGCCAATATCTTCAAGCCTATTCAAGATACAAAGCTAATATTTGGCATGATGATAGATCTCAATGATCCGCATCCGCTGGTACCAAAATCAAGGTCATGTGACAAGGTCAAGGTCATCTGTCAAGGTCAAACGTCCGAAAACTTAACCTGAAAACTTAACCTTGCCAATATCTTCAAGCCTATTTAAGATACAAAGCTAATATTTGGCATGATGATAGATCTCAATGATCCGCATCCGCTGGTACCAAAGTCAAGGTCATGTGACAAGGTCAAGGTCATCTGTCAAGGTCAAACTTTGAAAAAAAATGCCGTTACGGGGGCATTCGTGTTTCACAAACACATCTTGTTTTTCAAACTAAGTCCGATTTTACTTTTCGTCTGCAAAACGTTTGAATTTGGACAGGTCCAAAATTTTGTAAAACAGGAAAGAGTTAAAGATCTCAAAACGAAAAAAAAGAATAATGTCAATATGAGTGTCAATTGACCATTTCTTATCAAGACATGAAGTAAGCAATTGATTAATAAAATTCTATTTAGTATATAAGATACATCATTAAAAATTTGAAAGAAAAAAACAAGTTTTGACCTTTGGGATATTTACAGATTTTTGAGGGTCAAAACCCTGAATTACGGGTCAAACACAAGCACTAGTCTTATTGGTGGAACTATATTTCAGAAAAACATACACATCCCCACTTTTCTGCTAGCGTTATCATTATCACTTCACAGGGTTTTAAAGGATGCAGGTTTTGAGAGTCTGAGACCCACAAACAAGTAGCTCTAGAGACTCTCAAAACTATCTGTTGTGGGTCCCTCAGACCCTCTGTGAATCAAATGCAAACCAGAACCAGTCTTCAATTCTTTCAGGAATTAAATCCCGTAAATGTATTTATATCTATTTGATTCATCATTTAGCTTAATCCAGAGAATATTTCAATATTCACACAAAAAGCATGAGGAAAGATTAAAAGAAGTTGTCAATATTTTAACTAGGGACTCCCAATACTTAGGCCCTATGAGCCTCACAATTGAGTTCTTGGGACCCCAATTTGTTGATGCCAGACTAAAACCCTGCTTCATTGACATCCTTATATGCCCCCCAAAGGCGGAAGTATATATATATTTTTCCCCTTGTCCCTCCTATTGTCTGTCCATCTGTCAGCCTGTCCATCCATACATACCCAACATCTTGTGAACACAACTCCAACAAAATTAATGGATGGATTTGGATTAAATTTTCTAAGAATGTTCTTAATCACCTGACCTTTAAGAGGTACAGATAAGAGTGGGTTATGCCAGTCTAAAATTTTAATTCTATGAAACCCTATGTTGTGGGTACTCATTGGAACAGTGGCTACCTTCATTGTGCAATTGGTAGCGTGTCTGACTGTCAATCTAGAGGTCACGGGTTCTATCCCCGACGGCGGCACTCATTCTTTCCGACTATTTGTCATTTTGTCTTTCACCAATGGGTTGATAATCGTAGTCCTATGTGAGATAGCAGCTGGAGGCTAGGAAAGAATGTGATGGTTGTACTGGTGAGAGAAATACCAGGAATCCATTGTTAGGTGCTCCAGCCGCCGCTATATTACTGAAATAATGTTGAAAGCGGCGTTAAACTCCATTCAATCAATCAATCTTATTGGAATGGCCTTGTTGAAATAATCTTATTTGAAAACCGAAATACCCCTTAATCAGTAGCTATGCCTTGTATATATAGCCAGAACCTGGCAAATTGTGTAGTGGTGAATTATATTGGGGCTCTGGCACTCCTTGTTTTGAATCAATCTTTGCTTGGGGGATAAAAACTAACACAAAATCAACTCTAGGGTATAATTTCTAGATCAAATCAACAATTTCAATAGAGGCATGGAACATGTTGGTTACGTGTGTTATTTTTCAAGGTTGAGGACTTTGCCTCTCATGAAAATGTAGCCTTTGCTGTTCACTCAATGAAAGATATATTAGCCTGTGTGTGACATTTTCAACAATTTCAAATGTGTGCAAAGCAAAGACTCTTGCCAGCCTGTGCATCTGCACAGGCTGACCAGGGTCTTCAGGGGTGTGGAATTCCCATGCCCGACTTGTCCGACTCGGGCCTTTGTACTTGTGGACAAGTAAATATTTCTAAGCCACTTGTCCAAGGACAAGTAAATACCAGGGCAAATCTTGGAATGTTACTTAAAAGAATTAAGAGAGAAATCACCCTAATGTTCATATCATAGGGTAGAAAACATTGTTTGTAATGAAGAAAATGCTGGATACCAGCATTTTCTTCATCAAAAGGCAATGTTTTTTCAATTTTTTTCTATTTACTCTTTAGCGGACAAGTTCATGTTGATCATGGACAAGTAGAAAATCCACTTTTACTTGTCCAGGGACAAGTGGAGAAAACTCGTATTTCCACACCCCTGGTCTTCGCTTTTGCACTTCGTTGAAAGATAGGGTCCAAATGTGTCTTACGAAGTCAGGCAAATTTCTAATTATACTATGTGGCAGTCGAGGTTGGTTAATGTTGGCCCTTCATGCACATGTTGAATTTTTGGAAATGTCACACACAGGCTCATATCAATCTTACTCTGAAGCAAACAATTATCCTCTATATATTTCTGTGGTCATATAATTAGAGTGGCTATAGAGTGGCTATTGATCTTGGTTCTTTCATTGGCCCACACATTGGCCGCGAGTACTCGTGAATTTTCTAGGAAGCAGAATCAAGAGGGATTAATCTAAGTTGTAAGAACTTTCCTGATTGATGTAAAATAAATAGGTTTTAACCTCATAGGAAGGTAGAATAATTATTCTAAATTCAGAAAGATATTATAAAAAGTTTTGACCCAAGTCAGTCTGCACAGATTGTACAGCCTGACCAGGGTCAATTTTTATGCACTTCCAAGATTGTCTATTTTTGTGCGATGTGTCACATATTTCTGCTGTCTTTTTTCAGGTGGATGAAGACACAAGTGACGAGATGCACCCAGAGTTTGGTCTACAGCGGGAATTCTACACCTACTTTGTGGCGCAAGTTTTGTTTGCCTGGGTCTTCTGCGTGTCCTACAATATGAGGAAAACAAGCACAGAATATAACAGTTTCGTACAAAATATGGGAATTCATATTTCATTTCTTATGCCTTTAATCGTGCAAGCTGTTCACCAACATAGTTCATATTTTCCGTGGACTCCATTTATGGCCCTAGTGTACCCGCTCATGCAACTGGCAAACAATCTTTTATATTCTATAGGAAAGCTTGGATCTTCTGTTATCAATGCTTATAATTTCATCACTGCCACTATATCTGCCATTGGAGTACAAGCTTTTGTTGAGGACAACTGGATAAGAATAAATGTTCCAAGAGTTTTACGAGTTTTTTGCGTCACCCGAGTGATTTACCAACTATCGTTTTATATGAGCTTCACCTACTTTGAGAATCCTCCACCACAACTTAACACTACCGATGAGCTATTCACAGAAAATGTTACCCATATATTCCAACACTTACTGGTCCGGAGTTGTGAGACTTTTGTGGCTCTGCTAGGAACGACTAGTATTGTGTCGTTGATTGCTCATTATATAGGAATATTTATGGCCTTTGTTGTGGGATCCGACACAGAGGAAGATAGAAATATGGGCACTGTGACGGCCATTTTGTTTTTCCTCTTGGCTTTACAGACAGGTCTGACTGGTCTTGAACCTGATAAGAGAAAAGTGAGAATCTTCAGAAACTTCTGTTTGCTCTCAGCCGCAATCTTACATTTCATACATGGTATGGTGAATCCAATACTATTGGCAATCAGTGCGTCTAGAAGTTCACCATTGTCAAAACACTGCCGTGTACTTGGAATGTGTGTTTTTCTTGTGATATATCCATTGTGCCTGATAAATTACTTGTGGCAGTTCTACAGTGCCAGTCCTTGGCTCCTAGCTGTGACCGCATTTAGTATAGAAGTGATCATTAAAGTGTTTATATCATTAACAGTGTACACATTATTTATAATCGATGCTCATAGGGACACTTTCTGGGAGAAATTGGACGATTATATCTATTGTATTCAATCCACGGGTAATACGATAGAGTTTTTGTTCGGTATTTTCATGTTTTGTAATGGTGCATGGATTATGATTTTTGAGTCTGGTGGATTCATCAGGGCTTTAATGATGTGTGTGCATGCCTATTTAAACATTTTTGTGCAAGCCAAGGAAGGATGGAAAGTTTTTATGAGAAGGAGAACTGCTGTTCATAAGATCAATTCCCTCAAAGAAGCCTCTGCGGAGGACATTGCAAGACATAATGATGTCTGTGCGATCTGCTATCAAGAATTACGCGCAGCTCGTATAACGCGATGTGGACATTTTTACCACAGTGTTTGTCTACGAAAGTGGTTATACGTACAGGATAACTGTCCCCTATGTCACGAAGTGATCTACAAACCTCCACAAAATGGCTCTGCTGATAAGGCATCTCAGACATCAGAAGATGTGAATGAAAATGCTGGTGATAATGTGCAAAATGAGCATCCTCATAATGATTGAGTTAACCCTTTCCAGTTTTCATTTAATTTAAGACTGGTCAAAAGGTTTCAGATGAAAGTGAAAAGTCAGGGATTGTGTTAACGTTTTAAATTTGGGAGTCATTGACCCCTTAAACATAAAATTTTGGGTGTCAAAACTGGTTTTTAAGGGGTCATAAAAGAGCAAAACATGAAAGCTTATCAGTCTTTAAAATAATCTATGTAACTGAAACAACATAATTTAACCATAACAGGGTTCATGTTTGACTCTTAAACCAGGGTTTTGACTCTCAAAAATCCCATTTTGACCCTCAAAAATTTTTGCTGCAGGGGGTCATTTGACCCACTGAATTTTCAGTGGTGCAACCTATGCAATATTAAAGATTAGATAGATCAATTGTTTTCTTAATACTATTACAAAAGATCCTTATAAATGATACATCATAAACAATAAAGTGTGTCTACACTTTATTGTTTATGTTGTTTCAGTTATAAGATAACTTTAAAGACTGATAAGTTCTCATGTCTTGCCCTTTTTTGACCCCCACAAAACCACTTTAGACCCCTAGAATTTCATGGTCAAGGAGTCAATGACTCCCAAATTTAAAAAGCTAACACAAGCCCTGCATAAGATGTAGGCACTTTATTGTTTATGTTGTTTCATTTATATAGATCTTTTGTAACAGTTTGAAGAAAACAATTATTCTAAATATAATCTTAAATATTGCATAGCTTGCACCACTTGAATTTCAGTGGGTCAGAAGGACCCCTGCATAGAATTTTGGGGGTCAAAATGGGATATTTTTGGGTCAAAACCATGATTTAAGGGTCAAACACGAGCCCTGAAAGTATATGTTGTTGTACTTCATTATTAAGCCATCCGATGTGGTTTAAAACAATGTGAGAAAAGGAGAAATTGAAATTACATCTCCTGAGTAACCAGTTCGCCAATATCAATCAAACTTTTTTTTGAGTAATTTTGATTGACCACCCAAATATGGGTGTGGCAGCATATGTTATTTTATTGCATTTACCAATCGGCAACTCAGCTGAGAATTTTTGTTTTTATTTCAAGTCACACTTTGGGTAAATTCTCAGTTGAGTACCAAAAATTATTATTATCTTTGGCTCAGATCTATGTTGAATTTTTAAGGTTGAATGAAACATGTCTCCAGCAGGGCCCGTGCTAGTGTTTGAAATTGAGGAGTCATTGACTCATTAACCATGAAATTCATCAGGTCAAAACTGATTTTAAAGGGGTCAAAACAACAGGAAAAACACAGAGCTTAGTCAAAAGTGAGTAGAATTTTGCACTGGTTCCAGTATCAACTACCCTAATTCTTGAAGTGATACGAAGTAAACAATTAATTTGTAGTATTCAAAATAGTACATATGATATATCACTGAAAATTTGAGTGATAAAAGCAAATTTTGACCCTAAGAACTTTCTCTCACAGGGGTCAAAATTACCCCCATGGTAGAAATTTCTAAGGGTCAAAATAGGAGGTTTTCTGATTTTTGAGGGTCAAAACCCTGGTTTAAGGGTGAAATGCAAGCCCTGCTCCAGATAGAGAAAATTTTAATTTTAATAGGCAATTTTTCTTAGTCCAATGTCTTTCTTTCCCAAAAGTGAGGCCAAAAAAATCATGAAATTTTCTTGAGAAACATCTATGAATTCAGACAAATTATTTTATTTTCTGGTAATGGGTTAAAATAAAATCAAAGAAAAAGGTTGTAATTTGCCCAAAATGCATCTAGAGTTATCCCCATGGATAGTATAGATTGCTCATTTGATAGTGAGCATGTGTGCCAAGTTTCAAGTGAATGCAGTCAGTAGAACCAGAGATATCAAAGTTTTCTAACGTCGAGGACAACAATGACGACACCAAGGCAAAAACAATCCTTGAAAAAAGTTGAGCTAAAAATGGTGGGGACAGAGACATATGTTTGGCTGTTTGTCTCCTCCAAAAAATGTAACATTGGTAATAACTTAGTCTTTTGTTTGGCAAGGGATTGAGCCTTTATATTTCACATGACTATTGCTTTTGACAAGACCCCCCCCCCCCCCCCCCCCCATAACTAGGAACAAAATTTGATATCAATTTTTTTAAAACATTTTAAAAAAAGCTTTCAACTTTAATTTTTTCGTGATTGTGCATTTTTCTGTTTTTTTAGTGACCACTTTTATTCGTATCTTTCAAATCTAAGGTCAAGGTAATCCAACTAGGTCAAGGTCATCCATCATGGTCAAGATCATGCATCAAGGTCAAGATCATGCATCAAGGCCATTCATCAAGGGTCAAGGTCATCCATCAAGGTCAAAGTCATCCATCAAGGTCAAAAAACTGAAAAGAAACTTAAAGGGGTAATTAAGTTTCATGAACACATTTTCTTAAGAACTTGCATGTCTTTTTATGTTTCTTTATGAGAGTTTGAGTTACAAATTCACTGTTGTAACTGCCTTGCTGAATCATCAAAATGCATGGGTAAATGTTTGCAGTTATAAAATGGCAAGTCTTATTACAGACAATCAGGGTGCAATATGAAAAAAAAATAGATGTATAGGTAAAATGTTTGTCTATGTAGAAATTGTTTTCATGTATTTAAATTTACCAAAAAATGCATCACATTTTCATCCTATCAACATTTTCAATCAAGCAGTTATTTAGTTTAAGACAGAATCATGTTAATGGTATAATTATTTTGTGTGATAACTTCAAGTAATAATCACCCACCACAATCTTGATGTCTTGGATTAGGCTGTACATAACCACATTTATGTCTTACACAAAAGATATGTGGGTAACATCCAGATTATAACACTGCATTACCTTTCCATACTATCAACATTTTCAATCATGCAGTTGTTTAGTTTAAGACAGAATCATGTTAATGGGGTATAATTATTTCGTTTGATAACTTCAAGTAATAATCACCCACCACAATCTTGATGTCTTGGATTAACCCTTTGCTGTTTAATCCCTGCTTTTTACGTGACTGTGATTTCATGATTGAGAAAACATTGTGAAAAATGAAGAAATTGCTTCTGACAAGCAATTTCTTCTTTTTCCACACTATTTTCTACCCTACAGATTGATTATTTTTCAAATGAAATACACTTCAAATTTTCGTCTGCAAAACCTTTGAATTTGGACACATCCAAAATTTTGTAAAACAGGAAAGGGTTAAGCTGTACATAACCACATTTATGTCTTATACAAAAGATATGTGGGTAACATCCAGATTATAACACATATAACACGATTGGCAGTTTGTAACACACATTTTATGGTGAGAAGACAGTATAGATGTGTGAAATATCACCAGAATTATTATGTAAAATATTAGCCTGTGACCAGCTGAAAACTAATCAGAAGCCTGCCATTTAAAAAAAAGTTGAAATAACAAATTTATATCTTAACCATTCATTCCTTCTAAAGTGCTGCTAGCCAAGCATGGTTACCTCATAATGCATTGGGCGTTTAATCCAATGGGTTGTGATTTCCAAGACCTGAACTTGGCCAACTTCATCTGTTATTTTGTCATAAGTCATTATGATAATTGTTTTTAGCTCCTCTGAGCATGAAACGCTCAAGTGGGACTTTTGTTGCTAGAAGGATGTCTGTCTGTTGTCAACTCTATTGGCCACATTTTTGCCTAATCAACCCAATTTTTTTCAGAATCATTTTCTTGGTGGAATCAGAGACAAGTTGGAAATTGAGTCAAAAGGGTAAAAAACTAGGTCACAAAGTCAAATTTTAGAAAAACTTTGTTTACACGCTAGATGTCACTTCTTTGACAAAAAACTTTTGAATTTTTTAGAATGATGACTGTCTTGATGAAATCTTGAACAGGTTCTGGGTCAAAAACAAGGTCAAAAGATCAAATCTTAGAAAAACCTCAAGTGCACTCAAGAGGCCACATTTTTGAACAATTGACATGAAAATTTGTCTGTTTTAAATTTCATCAACTGGGTTCAAAAACTAGGTAACAAGGTCAAATCTAGAAAAACCTTGTATGTACTTGAGAGCCCATATTTTGTCAAACTCCCCTGAAAATTTGTTAGAATGGTTGTCTTAAATAGCATTTGTAAAGCTATGTCATTATTCCCTTTATCTTTTAAATCATAGCCTGCTTCAAACAGGTTTTAGGCTGTTTACATGAAACACAGATGAGCAATTAAGGGCAACTTTGGCCCTCTTGTGTCTTTCCCACACGGGGATAAGAGAAGTTGTACAGTTCAGAACATCGTGAAATTGACGAGTTGAATGATTTTGGAATAATTTTGAAATAAAATTGAATGAGAGTTTGGATTGAGTGTTGAGTGAAATTCAAGGGAGGTAATCCAATATCACTGATTTTGTTAAAGATGAACAAAATTAGCAATATTTATTACCCCCCTTTAATAGAATATGCTCCAAGTTTCAATGACTAGTTTTCTATGGCTTCAACAATCCATCATATGCTAACAAAATTCAGTTATGTCAATAAATTTTTTGATTTTTTCTAACCATTATTATTTTGACTGTAGATTTCAATCTTATCATTTTTTGTGATTTTGGAGCGCTTTTGAATGATTTGAGTGAGTGTTTGTAATGAATGAATGGAACACTGAGTGAGCAATTTTGAATGGTATTGATCGGAATGACAGTCAATTTCACAATGTTATTAACTGTATGCCTAAGTAGGATGGGCAACTGATGACTTGGAATGAATGATGTAGTTGTACTAATGGTTAAACAACTGGAAAATATGTGTAGTTGTACCAACCAGTGTTATATAACTGCATTTATCCTTGATGGTGTTAAACCCTATATAAATAAAAAATGCTGCTCTCTACATAGAGGCAGCTCTGGAACAAATTGACTTTTAAATTTCAGATAAAAGGTTCTTAACCCTTTCCTGTTTTACAAAATTTTGGACCTGTCCAAATTCAAAGATTTTGCAGACGAAAATTTAAAGTGGATTTAATTTGAAAAATAACCATTCTGTAGGGTAGAAAATGGTGTGGAAAAAGAAGAAATTGCTTGTCTGAAGCAATTTCTTCTTTTTTCACAATGTTTTCTCAATAATAAAATCATAGGCACGTAAAAAGCAGGGATTAAACAGCAAAGGGTCAAAAGGGTTATTTGGAATTAAGATCATAGTAAATGTATTCCAAAATATTTGCCAAAACCCTATGTTGTGGTTTTCAATCTGAATCCTCACAGGACTATTGGTTTCACTCTGTCTGTCAGTCAGTCTGTCCGTCTGTAGACTTTTCATTTCTGGACTCTTACTCCAACTGACCTAGAATCATGAAACTTTTGTTGCCCATGGCCCAAGGAAGTGCCTCATTGTTTTGGGGTCACTAAGGTGAAGTTCACAATTGAACTTTATCCGAAATCCATTTCCAGACTCTGAACTCAAGACGTGCAGTTTGATCATAACCAATACTACTTGCATTATTCTTTGTTTTTTGGGAAAAATTTAGTACAAATGCCCCAACATTTGGAAATTGTTTTGAAAGAAAAATGAAATAAAGCAGGATTAGGGTTAAAACATTGTATATTCAAGAAATGTGTGATTATTCAGGGTTCGTGTTTGACCCTTAAACCAGGGTTTGACCCCCGATATTTCCACTTTGACCCTCAAAAATTTCTTTTAGGGGGTCATTTTGGCCTTAATTCTATCAATGCAACCTATGTGTTATCTTAATATTATTATAAGGAAATATATAATTGAGTCAACATAAACAATAAAGTGTCTTAGGAAACTTTATTGATAATGTTGATTACATCTATGTAGATCATTTGAAACTGTTAAACTGATAATATATATCAGTTAGCACATTTTTTGACCCTTGAGAAACTAGTTTTGACCCCCAAAATTTTATGGTCTAGGGGTCAATGACTCCTGAAATTGAAAAGCTAGCGCAAGCCCTGATTATTGAATTTTTGAATTGTTAAATGCATGAAAGACAAAGCTTCTATTTATTGTTATTCATTAAAATTTTGAAATTGAAAATTGTGTTCCTTATTTTTTGCTCACCTGAGCAGGAAGTGCTCAAGGTGGGCTATTGTGATCGTGCAATGTCCGTCGTCCGTTGGCAGTCATCCACAATGTCTTTAAACACCTTCTCCTCCTAAACTGGTGGGCCAATCTTGAGGAAACTTGGCAGGGATGTTCCTTAGGTCAAGCTCTACCAAAGTTGTTCAAATAAATGAAATCCACCCTTAACTTTCCCTTTACCTTTTACAAAAAGGGTGAAAATGGGAATATCTTCAAAAATCTTCTTCTCTGAAACCAGATTGCAGACAGCTTTCATATTTGGTATGTAGCATAATCTAGTTGACGTCTACCAAGTTTCTTCATATCAAACCCCTTGGGTCACATTTGGGCTCCACCCGGGCACATCCCTTATTACTTAGAATCAAAAAGTGAAATGACATATACTTCTTGCTCTTGGCTGCAAACATTCCATGGTATTGATCTTATGCAGAAATTATCTCCTGTTGACATTTGGCTATTTAATTAGTGTGATGTGAGTGTTTTAATCAAGTATCTTTTTTAGCCTAACTGAGCCAAAAGTTCTCAGGGTGAGCTTTCATGATTGCTGTAAGTCCTTTGGGCGTTCTGTATTGAGTTTCAGTAAGCAATTTCTTTCAACACCTTCTTTCTCCTGTAAAGAGAAATGGTACAATTTACATGTAAGTTGTCGGAAAGTTTCAAGTTTTAAGTTGTTAAAATAATGAATAGATTTTCATGAAACCTTCACAGGATGTTCTTTATCCGCAACATTTCGGACCTCATAATCTTTTACAATGTTAACAGAGGATTTCCTAATGAAAATCATTAGGAAACCTCGGCTAACACTGTTCAAGTCCATCACTTCCAAAACATTGCAGATCTATTACAATTCCACTACATTAACTCAGCTGTTAAAGAACTTAATGTTGAAGTATTATCATCAGCTTGGCTACGTTGGTGTTGTTGGTGTTGGCATAGTTATTGGCTTGACAAACTTCAACCTGGGTCATATCTCTGTTGTTATTGAAGATGTTTACTTGAAACTTGGCATGTGTTCACCATCGCAAGTGCTACGCAGACTGTCAATAGGTATAACTCTATTTTTAATGTTAGCTGACTTGAATTGAGGATCAGCCTGATTCTGTCGTCCTTTTTGTGTCGTCAACATTCTTAATAAAACTTCTTCTGGACCGCTGGACCAATTTCAATGAAATCTTTCAAGAATATTCTTTGGTGACCCTCTTCAATATTGTTTTGAATGGGTTTTAATTAAGCCTTTTCATTTTTAGCTCCACTAGCCGAAGGTCGGCAAGCTATAATAATTGCTGTGACAGTGTGTCCGGCGGGGAATGTTTTCACTATGAAACCTTTAAAAATTTCTGCCAAACCGTTGGCCCAATTTCAATGAAACTTGGCATGAATGATCCTTGGGTGACCTTCTATAGTTGTTTAAGAATTAAGGATTGACCCCCAAAAAAGGGCGTGGCAGGGTGGGGCATATTTTCACTATGAAATACATAAAATCTTCTCCCAAACAATTGGCCCAATGTCAATGAAACTTGGCATGAATGATTCTTGGGTGACCCTTTTCCAAAGTTTTGCAAGAAATTTGGATTGACCACCAAATATGGGCTTGGCAGGGCAGGGCTTATTTTCACCATAGAATTGTTAAAAATCTTCCCCTCCTATACCATGACTCTTTTCAAATGTTGTTCAAGATATTTGGATTATCCCCTAAATATGGACAAAGTAGGGCAAGGCTTATTTAACAAAAAAAAAATCTTTAAAAATCTTTTCCTAAACCATTGGCCTGATTTCAATTAAACTTGGCAGGAAATTGTTCCTTAGGTTAATCACCTTGCCGAATTTCGATTGGCCCATATATGGGTGTGGCCTGGCAGGGCATATGTTCACAAAAATGATTGTCATTTACCCATGGTGTATATAGTATTGTTTCATTGTTAAAGATCCATCAAGACATATCTGTCTTATGAAAAAGAACTTTTCCTCTCAAGAATCAGTGTTAATATATATTTTGAAAAATGGATTTCTACAAAAGGTTTAGTCTACATTTTCTGTCCATCTTTTGGCCTCTTCACAAATTTCCTTGTAAACTTCCATATCTGACTAAGTTTCTCATTGATAGATATGTGAAAGCCAGTGGAGCAATATATGTCCTCTTGGGTCGTCTCTTATTCGTTTTAAGCTCCTCTGGACTAAGTCCACCTGAGGGCATGTGGCGTGTTTAATCATCTTCGTCTCTGTAACTACTGGGCAGAATTTGAACAAACTTCACATAAATGATCCTTTCAGATTTCTTCGTTATACAGGATTTTCTGAAGCGTCATGTTCACAATCCGTCGAGGCATACAGTTACTAACATCTTGAAATTGACATTCACCTTATCAACTCCATTCTCAAAAGCTCTCTGAGGGCTTCATTCATTCATTCCAAGCACACAAAACATTCAAAATCGCGCAAATAGTCTTGAATTTGTTCAAAACAATAGACATTCATTCAAATAGATAAAAGCTTTCAACGATTTTATTCGTTGATGTGGGTTTTAAAATGTCTGATTCGTCCTTACAGACACACAAAGACAGAGGGACGTATATTGTAAATAAAGGGAGGTAATAAAATGATTTTGGATTACCTCCCTGTGACTTCACTCAAATCTCGCTCCTTCCACTCATTCCATTTCAGTTGTAAATGATTCCAAAATCATTCACTTTGCCGATTTCACATTAGTGTTAACTGTATATCTGTTACAGTAGTCGTAAAAATATTGTCCCTATAAATAGAATACCAAGTATATAATCGACAACATTTCGTATCGCTGAGCTGGTTGTGGTAGTCCGCATCGTAGACTGTGTTGTTCCCGTGTTAACGCCGGTTGTCATATTTCCCGACGTTGTTTCGTCAACCACGACGGGCGTGGGCGTGGGCGTGGCCTGTGTCGTGACTTCAGATGTGGGAAGAGGCGTCACATCACCGGGGTTGATAGGCGGAGCCGACGGAGTTGAGGTGATAGTTGATGCTATGATGGTCGCTCGGTTCCCGGGGTCTTGGTCACCTATGAAACGTCTGTGCCTGAAATAAAGACTGGTGTGTAGAGCTGTCCCACGTTCAGGATGCAATCACGATTCGAAACTTTTTTGGAACTGGTACCCCGCCAAATCTTGCGAAAGCCTTTTAATTTGGTTTAAACCTACTTATTTTACATCGACTGTGACTCAATTTTTTCCAACTTAGAGTAATCCCTTTCGATTCCGCCTTTTAATTTCAAGGTAGAAAAACGTTAGTTATGGTAAGAAGCCTTAAGCGTGGTCATACTGAATGAAAATTTTATGCCAAATTGCACCGAAATCAAACTGCTGAATGCACTAATTTTGAGTCCGTATTTACTTTTTAGCTCCACTGGCTGAAAGCCACTGGGGCTATTGTCATGGCGTTGTGTCCGTCGTGCGTCCGTCCGTGCGTCGGTGCGTCCGTGCGTCCGTTTTTCTTTTCTTTAAAAATCTTCTCCTCAGAAACTACAGGATGAATTTCAACCTACCTTCACAGGAATGATCCTTGGGTGACCCTCTTTCAAAGTTGTTCAAGAAATTTTGATCCAATGAAAAACATGGATTTAATTGGCGTGGCTAGTTTCCAAATATGGTAAAAAGTGAGTTTTCTCAGATTCTAATTGATGGATACCAATGAAATTTTACATGAATGATCCTTGTGTGACCCTTTATCAGTCTACAAAAGATTATTGAAATCGGATGAAAAATATGCATTTTATGGACGGAGGTCATTTCTCTCAATGTTACATAGTGGAAACTTTCAAAATCATTTTCTCAGAATCTAAGTGATGGATATCAACCAAATTTCCCTGGAATGATCCTTGAGTGACCCTCTATCAGTCTACCAAAAATTATTGTGATCGGGTGAAAAATATGTATTTTATGAGCGGAGGTCATTTCTCTATATGTTGGATAGTGGTAACTTTGGAAATCATTTTCTCAGAATCTAAATGATGGATATCAACCAAATTTCACTAGAATAATCCTGGAGTGACCCTCTATCAGTCTACAAAAAATTATTGTGATCTGATGAAAAATAGGCATTTTATGGGCGGAGGTCATTTCTCTTTGTGTTATATAGTGGAAACTTTGAAAATCATTTTCTCAGAATCTAAATGATGGATACCAATGAAATTTTATATGAATGATCCTTGAGTGAACCTCTTTCAGTCTACCAAAAATTATTGTGATTGGATGAAAATATGCATTTTATGTCATTCTTTATATGTTGAATAGTGGAAACTTTGAAAATCATTTCAACATCAGTAGAATCCAAAATATTTAAAAATCTAGTCAAAAGTATTATTGCTTTACAATAATTTCAAGCCTGTGGAGCGACTCATGCCATTCATGGCTTTCTAGTTTATATAGTTTCTATGCAAAAATCATATTATATGGATTAAGATCAGACTGCACACGAGTGCAGGCTGATCTTTATCTATACCACCTGCCAAAGCAGGAATATTCCAGGTTCCGAATGACAAAAGGTTAATGCGGTTACTGTGATTGGTTTGTCACAGCGATGCTTTTTCTAATGCGAAACAAGAAATAGATTCCTCCAAAGTATTAAAATGGAGCCGTTATAGTTCCACAACATTTTGGAATAAAAAAATAAACAATATTATCCAAGGTTTCCTAATGAAAATCATTAGGAAACCTCGGTTAACACTCTTAAAGTTCATTACTTTTGAAACGATGCGAAACTATTACGGGTCCACTACCTTAATTAGTCGAGTCCGTGTAGCTCAACGGTAACACATTAGGCTTTCAAATCATTGGTCGAAACCCTGCTTGGTCAACTTTCATTCGACATTTGACAAAAGTCAATGCGACACGTTTCATTTGTCTCCCAATTATTGGTGTATGATAAGTAGTACGCCTAAATGGGATGAGCAGCTGCTGGCCCGGATGAAATATTGTGGTTGTATAAGTGTGTCAAAACAACAGGAAAAATTGAGTAGGTCCACCAGCCGTCACGATATAACTGCAATTGTGCTGAAAATGGCGTTAAATCCCATACAAACAAGTGATGTTTGTAAAACATTTATGCCCCCATAAAAACAGTTCAATTGCCTATTCTTTCCACCCAACAAAGGGCAATAACTCACAAAATATTATGAGTAGATGTATGGTTCTTGTGTGCTGCACCTTTCCTCCATGATATCTATCCACCTGTGAAGTTTCATGATTCTAGCTTGCATACTTTTTGAGATATGCTGCGGACAAAAATCGGTCTACGGACGGACCGACAGACGGACATGTGCAAAGCAACATATCCCCCTTCTTCGGAAGGGGGGGGGGGGCATAACAAACAATAATTAAATACATGTACTATTAAATTACCTCAAATGCATCAAGTCCAAATGTCTATTTCTCAGATATTCGTAGAAATTTCTCTTTATCGATTGTTGACGAATGTATGTTTTGATGACAATTGGCAATTGGTCATCCTTGGAATCCTCGAACGGACTGTATCTGTAGTCTGTCTGACTGGTTATTTCTTCTTGAAGAAGAGACAAAATACAGTTAATTCGTGACATTGGCAGGATGGATGATTTTGGAATGATTTTGGAACGTAATTAGCGATATTTTACACCCAACCACATTTAATGTAAAGCTACGAACTGATCTATAAAGAGAAATCGTTGACCAATCCACGCGAGGCAATTAGATAATGAAATGATTGAAGTTGAGGAGCGTTTTGAACGAATTTTGAGTGTTTGAAATGACTAGAGCGAGTGTTTTGAAATGACAATTGAATGGCTGAGCGAGCGATTTAGAATTATTTTGAGTGGAATGAGGGTCAATTTCACAAAGAGACATTGACAAGGTGAATGATTTTGGATTGATTTTGGAATGATTTTGGATTGATTTTGGATTGATTTTGGAATGATTTTGGAACGAAATTAGCGATATTTTACACCAAACCTAATTTAATGTAAGGCTACGAACTGATCTATAAAGAGAAATCGTGAAGAGTTTTTCACGCCTATCCAGTGGCGAATCCAGAGGGTGTGTATGTGTGTGTGTGGGGGGGGGGGGTCAAACGAACCCCCTCTAAGGCCCAATTATTTAATTTTCATGCATAATTTCAATTAAACCATATCTTGCTGGTCACGACTTCTTCCTGTTGTGAACAAAGGTTTTGCTGACAGTATAGACTTAGATCAGCCTGCACAGTTGTGCAGTCTGATCTGAGCATATACTGGCTGCCTTTTACTTGATTTTTTGTGGACAAAATATTGGGCCAGTCTTGTTGAAATATCAGAAAATTGGACATTTGTTAAAACAATATTTCAATTCAGCAGGATAAAGGTTTGAAATGTGTAATTCTAGGAAACCGAACCCCCTTCTTGTATAATCGACCCCCCTTTGCTTCCCTAGATCCACCGCAGCTATCCTATGAATGCTTGTATTGTTATTGTTTGTGAAAATCGTGCGGTGCGGACTAAGATGAGATTAGACGTTCGTTCTTCACCTTAGTCATCACTAAGTTACTTAAGTAATATGTACACTGAAACGAAATTCTACATGACCATCTCGCATTTGCCGCAGTATAACATCTTATCATTTTTATCTTAAAGTTAACAAATCAAAATTAAATTAACATTCATAAGGTACCAATGGTCCATTAACATGGCACCAAATACCTTATCCTAGGGTACGAAATGGTGATTTCCTGGTACGAAACGTCATCAACTATGACGGTAAAAAACGACTTCACTAGTATGGTGAGAAACAACTTCAACTTTGGTACGAAAGGACTTCACCTATGGTACGAAAGGACTTCACCTATGGTACGAAAGGACTTCACTTATGGTACGAAAGGAATTCACCTATGGTACGAAAGGACTTCACCTATGGTACGAAAGGACTTCACCTATGGTACGAAAGGACTTCACTTATGGTACGAAAGGACTTCACCTTTGGTACGAAAGGAATTCACTTATGGTACGAAAGGAATTCACCTATGGTACGAAAGGACTTCACCTATGGTACGAAAGGACTTCACCTATGGTACGAAAGGACTTCACTTATGGTACGAAAGGACTTCACCTTTGGTACGAAAGGAATTCACCTATGGTACGAAAGGAATTCACCTATGGTACGAAAGGAATTCACCTATGGTACGAAAGGACTTCACTTATGGTACGAAAGGTCTTCAGCTATGGTACGAAAGGAATTCACCTATGGTACGAAAGGAATTCACTTATGGTACGAAAGGAATTCACCTATGGTACGAAAGGACTTCACCTATGGTACGAAAGGACTTCACCTATGGTACGAAAGGACTTCACTTATGGTACGAAAGGAATTCACTTATGGTACGAAAGGAATTCACCTATGGTACGAAAGGAATTCACTTATGGTACGAAAGGAATTCACTTATGGTACGAAAGGAATTCACCTATGGTACGAAAGGAATTCACCTATGGTACGAAAGGAATTCACCTATGGTACGAAAGGAATTCTCTTATGGTACGAAAGGAATTCACTTATGGTACGAAAGGAATTCACTTATGGTACGAAAGGAATTCACCTATGGTACGAAAGGAATTCACCTATGGTACGAAAGGAATTCACCTATGGTACGAAAGGAATTCACTTATGGTACGAAAGGAATTCACTTATGGTACGAAAGGAATTCACTTATGGTACGAAAGGAATTCACTTATGGTACGAAAGGAATTCACCTATGGTACGAAAGGAATTCACTTATGGTACGAAAGGAATTCACCTATGGTACGAAAGGAATTCACCTATGGTACGAAAGGAATTCACTTATGGTACGAAAGGAATTCACCTATGGTACGAAAGGTCTTCAGCTATGGTACGAAAGGACTTCACCTTTGGTACGAAAAGACTTCACCTATGGTACGAAAGGAATTCACTTATGGTACGAAACGACTTCCCCTTTTGTGAGAAACGACTTTACCTATGGTGCGAAACGTCTTCAGCCATGATAAGAAACGTCTTCGCCTACGGTACGAAACAGCTTCGCCTAGGGTACAAAAAGATTTCGCCTATGGTACGAAACGTCTTCACCTATGGTACGAAACTAATTCACCTATGGTACGAGACGTCTCCACTTATTGTACGAAACGTTTTCACCTTTTGTACGAAACATCTGGTAAGAAATGTTTAAGGTTCGCAACGTTCATTATTCCATTAGTCATTTGACATAAGAAAAAAATCCTTTAGTTAATACAATGACTGTTCTATTTGGCATATCCTAAAGAAAGAATGGGTTCGAAATGTTGTCCATTGTGACAATGCTAAAAGTGCACATTTTAGAGAAATTTCGAAATTTCAGTTTTAGAAATACTCGGAACTTTATCGAATAAATGACAAACTTCGATGGCTTTTGCGTGAATGATATCCAATTAACGAAAAAAAATAACAATCTGATTGCTTTTTTCTCACACAAGCTAAAAATGTTTGAATTACCCCACTCACTTATGTTAATTTTGAAATCAGGGGTACCATTGAATACCATTCAAAGTTCGTTACTTTCCTTAAATATTTTCGGGAAATCATAGGTGTACCAGCCTCCGTGCTTTAACTACATTACTGTTGAAAGTGGCCTTTATTCCGATACAAACTAAGCGAAGTAACGATCGTTTTAGGGAAAAAAAAGTATCATCAAACCGGAGATACTTGTATGAATAGCGTTTACTCTTCCGCTACTTATCAAATGACATATTTACAATGAATTTATGACGCGTGATGGCGCAAAAATAATGTAAATATACAATAAATGAATAGCTAGTTATCATTATTAATCCAAATGAGATAAATAGAATAAGGTTGTCATCATAGTAAAGTTAACAACAACTCTGATTTACGTAAAAATTGTACAGTTAGTAACATTGTGAAATTGACATTTACCTCGATCAAATCATTCTAAAACGCTCGCTCAGCGCTCCATCCTTTCATTCATTAGTTATTCAATTCATTCATTCATTCATTCCAAAAACTCACACAAACCATTCAAAAACGAACGCTCCGAAACCATTCAAAAATCACCTCGAAATTGTTCAAAACGATCGGCATTTCATTGAAATATATCAAATCTTTCCATGATTTTATTGGCTGATTGGGGTTTTTAAAGTGTGTTAAAGATCCAGAAAGATACCCAAGTACAAAAGAAAGTAGATTTTAACAAAGAGGGGGGGGGGGGATATAGCCAATTTCGTCCAATATCCATAAGTGACATTAAATTACCTCCCACTTATATCATACAAAATTTATTCCATTTCTTTCGGAAATCACTCCAAATTCAAATCATACATATTAAAGCTGCTCTTTCACAGTTTTTCATATAGAAATACAAAATTTGTTCTTAGATTTGGAAATGTGTGTATCTTTAGACTATTAAGAATGGTCCAAGGTCATTGGGCTAAAAACAACATATTTCAATAATTTTGTAACTTACTTTTTCAAAGCGTCGAGATCAGTAAGGGATTCGGTCTATTCATTTCGAGTCTATAAAAAACAAAATCGCTACTTTCCGTGAATAATCTTCCATTTTTGATCGTATTGATATGAAGTTTGCAGCTATCAAATACTTTTACCTTAATATTTGAATGAATAAGACAAACATGTGGAATGAACTTGCGTTAATAGTTGTCTCGAAATTAAAGAATTATATTTTAGACGTTAGTAGTTGCTTTATTTTTCAAAATGTATTTCGCCGAATTCAAGAAATCGGTCTTTCTTACTAAGCATTACCAGATTTAATCTTATTATTTTGAAGGCTTCAACATGTTGAGGCTGTTTCTTTCGGTTGGTTTTACGAAAATTTTCAAAAATCACATTTTCCCAATCTGTGAAAGAGTAGCTTTGAGTCTAAAATTTTAAATCATATGGAATAAGTCTTATATTATAACCTAATGACATAATCAAGATTGTGAAACAATTGCCTGTGACCGAGAGAAAGGGTCAGAGTTGACCATGGGAAGCCTAATCATTGCTTTAAACCGGTTGCCCGCAGTCAGCGAAAGTTTCGACAGTTCTAGTCGACACAATTTCTTTACACATCCTCTCCTCCTACACCAGTGGGCCAATCTTGATGAAACTTGCCTGGGATGTTCCTTGGGTCAAGCTCTACCAAAGTTGTTCAAATAAATGAAATCAACCCTTAACATTCCCTTTACCTTTTACAGAAAGGGTGAAAATAGGAATATCTTCAAAAATCTTCTCTGAAACCAGATGGCAGACAGCTTTCATATTTGGTATGTAGCATAATCTAGTTGACCTCTACCAATTTTTTTCATATCAAGACCCTGGGGTCACATTTGGGCTCCACCCAGGTGCATCCCTTTTTACATAGAACCAAAAAGCGAAATGACATCCTTCTTGCTCTTGGCTGAAAACTTCCATGGTTTTGATCTTATGTAGAAATTATCTCCTTTTTGACATTTGCCTATTTAATTAGTGTGATGTCCAAGTGGTCAAAGAGACTCAGGTGAGTAATCTAGGACCATCATGGTCCCCTTGTTTTAATTAAGTATCTTTTTTAGCCCAACTGAGCCAAAAGTTCTCATGATGAGCTTTCTTGATTGCTTTAAGTCATTTGGGTGTTCTGTATTGAGTTTCAGTAACCAATTTCTTTCAACACCTTATTTCTCCTTTGAAGAGAAATAGGCCAATTTACATGTAAGTTGCAGGAAAGTTTCTAGTTTTAAGTTGTTAAAATAATGAATAGATTTTCATGAAACCTTCCCAGGATGTTCTTTATCCGCAACGTTTCGGACCTCAAAATCTTTTACAAAGTTAAAGGAGGTGTTCCTAATGAAAATCATTAGGAAACCTCTGTTAACACTGTTAAAGTCCATCACTTACCAAACATTGGGGATCTATTACGATTCTACTACCTTAACCCAGCTGTTAAAGAACTTAATTTTGAAGTATTATCATCAGCTTGGCGACTTTGGCGTTAGCATAGTTGTTGGCTTGACAAACTTCAACCCGGGTCATATCTCTTTTGTTATTGAAAATGTTTACTTGAAACTTGGCATGTGTTCACCATCACAAGTGCTACACAGACTGTCAATGGGCATAACTCTATTTGTAATGTTAGCTGACTTGAATTTAGGATCAGCCTGATTCTGTCGTCTGTTTTGTGTCATCAACATTCTTAATAAAACTTCTCCTGGACCGCTGGACCAATTTCAATGAAATCTTTAAAGAATATTCTTTCATGACAGTGTGTCCAGCGGGGCATGTTTTCACTATGAAACCTTTAAAAATTTCTCCTGCCAAACCATTGGCCCAATTTCAATGAAACTTGGCAAGAATGATCCTTGGGTGACCTACTTCTAAAGTTGTTTAAGAATTAAGGATTGACCCCCCCCCCCCCCAAAATGGGCGTGGCAGGGTGGGGCAAATTTTCACTATGAAATATATAAAATCTTCTCCCAAACCATTGACCCAATTTCAATGAAACCTGGCATGAATGATTCTTGGGTGACCCTCTTCCAAAGATGTTCAAGAAATTTGGATTGACCCCCAAATATGGGCTTGGTAGGGCAGGGCTTATTTTCCCCATAGAAATGTTAAAAATCTTCCCCTCCCATACCATGACTCTTTTCAAATGTTGTTCAAGAAATTTGGATTATCCCCTAAATATGGACGAAGTAGGGCAAGGCTTATTTAATAAAAAAAAATCTTGAAAAAATCTTTGGCCTGATTTCAATTAAACTTGGCAGGAAATTGTTCCTTTGGTAAATCACCTTGCCGAATTTCGATTGGCCCATATATAGGTGTGGCCTGGCAGGACATAAGTTCACAAAAATGATTGTCATTTACCCATGATGTATATAGTATTGTTTCATTGTCAAAGATCCATCAAGACATATCTATATTATGAAAAAGAACTTTTCCTATCGAGGATCAGTATTAATATATATTTTTGAAAAATGGATTTCTATAAAAGGTTAAGTCTACGATTTCTGTCCATCTTTTGGCCTATTCACAAATTTCCTTGTAAACTTCCATATCTGACTAAGTTTCTCATTGATAGATATGTGAAAGCCAGTGGAGCGATACATACCCTCTTGGGTCTCTTGCTCGTTTTAAGCTCCTCTGGACTAAGTCCAGCTGAGGGCATGTGGCGGGTTTAATCACCTTCGTCTCTGTAACTACTGGGCAGAATTTAAACAAACTTCACATAAATGATCCTTTCAGATTTCTTCGTTATACAGGATTCTCTGAAGCGCAATGTTCATATTCCATTGAGATATACAGTTACTAACATCTTGAAATTGGCCGGGCATTCACCTGTTCAACTCCATTCTAAAAAGCTCACTCTGGACTCCCTTCATTCATTTCAAGTACACAGAACATTAAAAATGCTCCAAAATCGTGGAAAACACTTTAAAATTGTTCACAACAATCGACATTCATTCAAATAGATAAAATCTTTCAACGATTTAATTGGCTGGTGTGGGTTTTAAGCGGCTGATTGGTCAGTGAAGACACACAAACAAAAAAGTGAGGCATAAGATATCACCAATTGGGCGAAATTAGCGATATTGGATTACCTCCCTTTAACGTCATTCAAAAATCACTCATTCCGTTTTAATTGGAAATCATCCACCTTTCATAATACTGTTAACTGTATAAGATGGTTATAATATTTCTAAAAGTATGGTCCCAATTACAACAATACCAAGTATATAATCGACAACATTCCGTATCGCTGAGCTGGTAGTGGTAGTCCGCATCGTAGACTTCGTTGTTCCTGTGTTGACGCCGGTTGTCATATTTCCCGACGTTGTTTCGTCAACCACGACGGGCGTGGGCGTGGCCTGTGTCGTGACTTCAGATGTGGGAAGAGGCGTTACATCACCGGGGTTGATAGGAGGAGCCGACGGAGTTGAGGTGATAGTTGATGCTATGATGGTCGCTCGGTTCCCGGGGTCTTGGTCACCTATGAAACGTCTGTGTCTGAAATAAAGGCTGATGTGTAGAGCTGTCCTACGTTCAAGATGAAATCACGTTCGAGAACGTTAAGAAATGGTAGCCAATTAATTCTTGTGAAAGCCTTTTAATTTGGTTTCAACATATGTCTTTTACATCGATTGAGAAACAAGTTCTTTTAACTTAGATTAATCCCTCTCGCTTCTGCCTTTTAATTTCAAAGTAGAAAAAAACGTTAGTTATGTTAAGAAGCCTTAACCGTTGTCAAACTGAATGAAAATCTAGAGCCAAATTACACTGAAATCAAATTGCTGAATGCACTAATTTCGAGTCCGTATTTATATCTTTTATAATTTCTCAGGAAAAATAATGTTGTGTGGATTAAGATCAGACTGCACATGAGTACAGGCTGATCTTTATCTATACCTCCTGCCAAAGCAGGAATATTCCGGGTTCAGCATGACAAGGGTTAATACGGTTACAGTAATTGGTTTGTCACAGCGATGCTTTTCTAATGCGAAACAAGAAATAGATTCTTCCAAAGGTTTATAGTGGAACCGTAATAGTTCCGCAACATTTTGGAATAAACAAATTAGACAATGCTGACCAAGGTTTCCTAATAAAAATTATTAAGAAACCTCGGCTAACACTCTTAAAGTTCATTACTTTTGAAACGTTGCGAAACTATTACGGGTCTACTACCTTAAATAGCCGAGTCCGTCTAGCTCAGCGATAAAGCATTGGGCTTTCAAATCCTGGTTCGAAGCCTAGCTAGGTCAACTTTCATTCGACATTTGACAAAAGTCAATGCGACACGTTTCATTTGTATCCCACCTATGGGTGTATGATAAGTAGTACGCCTAAGTGGGATGAGCAGCTGGTGGCCCGGATGAAATATTGTGGTTGTATAAGTATGTAAAAACGACAGGAAAAATTGAGTAGGTCCACCAGCCGTCACGATATAACTGCAATTGTGCTGAAAATGGCGTTAAATCCCATACAAACAAGTGATGTTAGTAAAACATTTCTGCCCCCATAAAAACAGTTCAATTGCCTATTCTTTCCACCCAACAAAGGGCAATAACTCACAAAATATTATGAGTAGATGTATGGTTCTTGTGTGCTGCACTTTTCCTCCATGATATCTATCCACCTGTGAAGTTTCATGATTCTAGCTTGCATACTTTTTGAGATATACAAAAATCGGTCTACGGACGGACCGACCGTCGGACATGTGCAAAGCAATATATCCCCTCTTCTTCGAAGGGGAGCATAACAAACAGTCATAAAATACATGTACTATGAAATTACCTCATATGCATCAAGTCCAAATGTCTATTTCTCAGATAATCGTAGAAATTTCTCTTCAGCGATTGTTGCCGAATGTATGTTTTGATGACAATTGGCAATTGGTCATCCCTGGAATCCTCGAACGGACTGTATCTGTAGTCTGTCTGACTGGTTAGTTCTTCTTGAAAAAGAGACAAAATACAGTTAATTACATCGACAAGATGAATGATTTTGGAATGATTTTGGAATAATTTCGGAATGATTTTTGGAATGAAAATAGATAAGTAGGGTGACAGTTTTGAGTCGAATTAAAGGGGTGTGGGCATAAGATATGGCTAATTTCGTTCACAAGGAACGAAATAAGCGATATTTTACACCCCTCACCCTTTAGTGTAAAGCTACGAACTGATCTATAAAAAGAAATCGTTGACCAATCCACGCGATGCAATTAGATAATGAAATGATTAAAGTTGAGGAGCGTCTTAGCTGATTTTGGAGCGTTTTGAACTGTGTTTGAAATGATTAGAGCGAGTGTTTGGAAATGATTATTGAATGGCTGAACGAGCGATTTAGAATTATTTTTAGTGGAATGAGAGTCAATTTCACGAGACCATTTACCTTATACAGCTCTACCTTCAGTTGACAATACGGTGAAAACAGTTTTCCGATTATACCCCGCTTTGCACGCAAGGTGACGTGCAAAGCGGGGTGTAAATGGAAAACGGTTTGCACCTTTTTGTGATACTGAACGCAGTGCTGGTAACTCAGAAAAAAATATCAATGTATAAGTTTTTCAAGAAAAGCTAACAATAGGGAAAGAAATACTTACGAACGCTCTCAGCGCCATAAAGAAATAATAAAACTAAAACAATGTAATAACACATATTCTTATCTTTTACTCCAAACAACAATTACAAAGTGTCTATTCCATACGATAGAAATATGAAATGAATAGCCGGCGAATTTTGCGTAAGCACTCAAGAGCCTTTTAATATGAGTACTAAATACGTGGTGCTACAGTTAGTAACATGATGAAATTGACATTCATTTTAATCAAAAACATTCTAAATCGCTCGTTCAGCGCTCCATATTATTCATTCAAATCACTCGCTCGAATTACTCGAAAACGCTCCAAAATCGCTCAAAATCTCTTAGAAATCGTTCAAAACGATCAGCATGTTCATTCAAATAGACCAAACATTCCACGGTTTTATTGGTCTGTACATTGAATTTAAAGTGTCACCTTTGGTGCGAAACGACTTTACCTATGGTACGAAACGTCTTCACCCATGATATGAAACGTCTTCGCCTACGGTAGCCTTCGAAACAGCTGCACCTGGGGTACAAAAAGACTTCACCTATGGTACGAAACGTCTTCTCCTGTGGTTCGAAAAGCTTCACCTATGGTACGAAACGTCTTCTCCTGTGGTTCGAAAAGCTTCACCTATGGTACGAAACGTCTCTACATATGGTACAAAATGTTTCCACCAAATGTACGAAACGACTTCGCCTTTGGCACGAAACCAATTTACCTATGGTACGAGACGTCTCCACTTATGGTACGAAACGTTTTCACTTTTGATTCGAAACATCTGGTAAGAAATGTTTATAGTTCGAAACGTCCGTTATTCGATTAGTCATTTGATTATCGAATAAGTGACGAACTTCGATGGCTTTTGCGTGAACGATATCAAATTAACGAAGATAATAACAATCGGATTGCTTTTTTCTCACACAAGCTAAAAAAGTTTGAATTACCCCACCCACTAATGTTAATTTTTAAATCAGGTGTACCATTGAATATTCCTAAAATATCTTCGGGTAAATATTAATTGAAGTTTCGCTCTAAATTATTTCCTCTCATTATTTGACTATTTTCTTTTTCAGATAAAGTAAAAACTTAGTGACCGTTTAGAAGTTCGTTTCAGTGTATCCTTAGAATTACGTTCAATTGAGTCTATGGTCAAATTATGATTCGTCGTATCTGCAGCTTTGATTCGATTAAGGTAGTGGAACCGAAATAGTTCCGCAACATTTCGGCACTCATGAACTTTCACAATGTTAACCGAGGTTTCCGAAAAAAATCACTAGGAAACCTCGGTTAACTCTGTTTAAGTTCATTAGACCTACTTCCGAATTGTTGCGGAACTATAACGGGTCCACTACGTTAAAGCGTACGATAGTTTAGTCGCCTAAAGACGAATTAGTACTTTTGACGGTATTTAAATCACACACACACAAAAAACATTCTTAATTCTCAGCAATATCTTTTATATCAATCTTGAGAAAAAATACCTACCCAACTTACGTCCCATCTAAACCGAAAATGTATTTGGAAAGGAATGGCTGAAAATGTTAGCGCAAGGCGTCTCCTTAGTTAATTACAATATCTTCACGGTTTTAAATTGAGAGCGGCCCGGCCTCGGAGTAATTGCGACAGGCATCATTTGTCTATCACCAATGGGCGAACGTACACGAAGGATGGGCAGCTGGTGTCAGGGCTTGGATGCAATGTTGTTGTTTTGCTGGTGTGAGAAAAGACGGGAAATAGTTGTACCAGCCTCCGTGCTTTAACTGCATAATTGTTGAAAGTGGCATTAATTCCGATACAAACAAAGCTAAGTAACGATCGTTTTAGGAAAAAAAAGTATCATCAAACCGGAGATACTTGTATGAATAGCGTTGACTCTTCCGCTACTTATTAAATGACATATTTACAATGAATTTAGGACGCGTGATGGTGCAAAAATAATGTAAATATACAATAAATGAATAACTAGTTATTATTATTTATCCAAATTTGATAAGTAGAATAGGTTGACATCATAGTCAATGTGAAAAGTTAACAATAACTCTGATTTACGTAAACTTGTACAATAAGTAACATTGTGAAATCGACATTTTACCCTTTCCTGTTTTTCAAAAATTTGGACCTGTCCAAATTCAAAGGTTTTGCAGACGAAAATTTAAAGTGGATTTAATTTGAAAAATAACCATTCTGTAGGGTAGAAAAAAGTGTGGAAAAGAAGAAATTGCTTGTCAGAAGCAATTTCTTCTTTTTTCACAATGTTTTCTCAATCATAAAATCACAGACACGTAAACAGCAGGGATTAAACAACAAAGGGTTAAATCGACCAAAATCGTTCTTAATTGCTCGCTCAGTGCACCATCCTTTCATTCATTCATTCATTCATTCATTCATTCATTCATTCATTCATTCATTCATTCATTCCAAACACTCATTTCAAACCATTCAAAAACGCAACAAAATTGTTCAAAACATCTCGAAATCGTTCAAAATGATCGACATTTCATTCAAATCTATCAAATCTTTCCATGATATGATTGACTGATGGCTTTTTTAAAAAGTGTCTTTAGAACAGATCAATTAAGTTACTCAAATACAAAAGGACGTAGTTTTTAACAAAGGTTGGGGGTGTTAAAATATCGCTTATTTCGTCCAGTGTCCATAAGCGATATTGAATTACCTCTCGCTTATTTCACACAAAACTCGTCCCTCGGACGATATATTATATATATATATATATTTATATATATATATATATATTATAGTCCATATTTTTAACTTAAACAAAATAAGTCTTATATTATAACCTAATGCCAAAATTTAGATTACGAAACAACTGCCTGTGACCGAGAGAAAGAGTCAGAGTTTTGTTTCTTATGTAGTTGTAGCTCTTATCTTTCTAAGTAATTTTGGAGCGTCTTTGCATGGCTTGATTGAGTGTCTGCAATGAATGAATAGAGCGCTGAGTGAGCGATTTAGCATGGTTTTGATCGGAATTAGAGTCAATTTCATGATTTTATTAACTGTACTCACTATACGGAGAAAGGTGGATTGGGAAGACTGGTCCCACTGTCGACTATAAGATTTAGATTAGATTGGCGTTATGGGCGTTTTGAGTGATGGACGGGAATGCTACGGATGGACTGTTTTTTCTGATATTGATGAGCACAATTTTCGCTATATTACTTACTGTTCATAGAGATTGACAATCATCTCTTAAAACGTTTTCAAGAATGAACAAGAGCGCCGCCTACGGGTGCAACGATCGGCTGAATGTGCTTAATAATGCAAAAAATTCTAAGTCTAAAAAGAGGCATAACTCTTACAAAAATACTTCCAGAGTTATCCCCATTGATAGTCTGGATAACTCTTGTGAACACACATGCCAAGTTTCACGAAAATATCTTCAATGAAAACAATGATATGACCTGCTACGCCAACAACAGCAACAACAACACCAACGCCAACGACACCAAATCAGCCGACCTAAAAAAGAAACACAGCAACGTACGTGACAATACTTGAGCAAGAAAAAAAAGACTCCAATAAAACAATCGATGGAGCGCTGTCCCCGTCCCTTTACCTCCGTCACCCCTCAAATTATTCGGAACATCGCTCGGACTTTTCCGTAAATCGGAAAGTACCTTGGACTAAAGTGTAGTAATTTTGGGTAATTTTTTAGTGTGATTCGGCTCCTTGTGATACTTTGTTTAAACGCTTTAAGAATAGCAAATTCTTTAATGATTTCCGATAGTCTGTTGATATCCCTTTGGCATGTTCTAATTTGAAAGCAAAACTCAGTAAAAACACTGCGTTTTGTTTCCAAATTATGATATGCCAAATTTCAACCTTACGTTGATCTTGTTTTTCGCAACGTCATCTTCATTTATGTTTGTGACGTCATATAATCCAAAGTGCGAAACGACGCTCTTTCATGGCTGCGCCATTACTATTCCCGAGGTCTAGTCCGTAGAATTACCGATGGTTCCCGAGTTCCCTTAAATATTTTAAACGTTGTTGGTCTGCAAAAGTTAAGGTAATTTGCTTTTACCCTTTCCTGTTTTACAAAATTTTGGACCTGTCCAAATTCAAAGGATTTACAGACGAAAATTAAAAGTGGATTTAATTTGAAAAATAACCAATCAGTAGGGTAGCGAAGAGTGTGGAAAAAGTAGAAATGGCTTGTTAGAAGTAATTTCTTCTTTTTTCACAATGTTTTCTCAGTCATAAAATCACAGGTACGTAAAGAGCAGGGATTAAACAGCAAAGGGTTAAACAAATAGAGGGTGATCTAAACGTCATAACTTCAACTTGTTCAAGCTGTAGTTTTGACACTTTAAGGTAGCGGATCTGTTATAGTTCTACACTATTTCGGACGTCATGCACTGTAACAAGGTTAACCGAGGTTTCCTAATGATCTCATTAGGTAACCTCAGTCAACATTGTGAAATATCATGAGTTCCGAAATGTGGCGGAACTACTACGGGTCCACAACCTTTATCGCCCATTATCATAATTTATTTTGAACATAACTCCAATAATATGTCAGCATCAGTTCCACAGTCACTTGACTAAAAATGAACGATTTTGATTGGCCAATCTATTTTTAAATTGACAGCAGCGATGTGTTGATTTCAACTTCAATCAAACTCTATTAAAACATGGAGTCAATATTCGCACATAAAACAAGCAAAGTTCCTATAAAACAACTCAAACACATCACTGGCAACGCCGGCGCAGTACTGCTTTCAGTGGTAGAAATCGCCGTAGGCAGCGTTGATTCCGTCATGTTTGACGTTGGACTCGATGACGTTAAGCCCAGTGTGGTCGATCCGGAAGTAGCAGTAACCACCTGAGTCGTGGCGTCCGTAAAACCGCCGAATATGGGCGGGGGTAGAGTTGTTGACGTGGTCGGAGCCGGAGTATCAGTCGCACGGTTTGCGAAATCTTCGTTTATCCATCCTCTCTTTTGTCTGCAACATAGAATTATTTCATTCGGAACACCACTCGGCCAATCTCACGATCAACCTCGGATGTACATAGACGGACTATTTTTAAAAAGTACGGGAAAACATTGGAAAAACTCGATGACGTCAGTTAAAATGGCGTTAACCCTCGAAACTGTGAGTGAAAACATTCGACGTCGCCAACGCTACTCGTTTAAGTCACTGACGTGAAATCATCGTATCCTTATATAAATATCTTTACATTCTTTAATAACGGCTGAAAAAATCTTAATTTTTGAGAATGATTCGTCATTCTCAAAAATTAAGATTTTTCAGCAGTTATATACTGTAAAAGATATAAATCTACAGTACTAATTTTTCTTACACTGTTTCCGCCTAACAAAATGCACAATTTCGTTACATACCCATCCGCCTTACATACATCTGAGGTATGTTGTAGTTTACGGAAATGGCCGAGTGATGTTCCGAATGAAAATTATTTGTGGCCCGTCAGGGATCCATCTGGCAACTCGGTTAAATCAATAATAATTAAAAAAAAATGTGACGCGTCACGCGAAATGGGGCCATCAGGGAACTCCGTAAAATAAATATTAGAAAAAAAGATTGGTTCTAGTACAGGCCAACCAGAGGTCGCATTTCAAAAATTCTTTCGCGGGAAGGTAGATTGATTATTCTAGATCTAGAAAATTTGTTAAGTGCGAAAAGTTTTGACCCTTGTCAGTCCGCGCAGTCTGACTAGATTCGACATTTTGCGCACTACCCAGATGGTCCCTTTTCGCGTGATGGGTTTCATATTTGAAAAACAGATTGGTTCAAGCAGACGGAGGATAAACAGTCCTCGAAGTTCTACTAGAAGTTTGTTTAATTTGTTTGTTTGCCAGTGAATTAGTTTTAAGCCGCTTTCAACAAACTTTCAGTTATATCCCGGTGATTGGGGCACCTAACAATGGGTTAGGCCGATCATCAACCAATTGGTGGAAGACAAATCGTTAGAAAGGATGTGTGCCGCCGTTGGGAATCGAACCTTGGGTCCCGTTTTACTAAAGATCTTACGATCATGTTTTGTGTAAGTCAAAAATTAAGGTTGCTTCTACAGTAGTAACTAAATATGGAATTCTGCCATGCATTGTCTCATTGGAATCGTCTTATGAAGACGATTCCAATGAGATATTGCAAGGCAGAATCTAACAAAGAATAAAACACCAGCTACGATTTTTTATTTTGACTTACGATTATTTTTTTCGTAAGAAGTTTAGTAAAACGGGCCCCAGGACCTTTTGATTGCAATTCCGACGTCAATCACTGCTCTATAACGGCGGTTTTACTGGAAGTTAGAATGATCAGTCTTGTGCGAAAAGTTTGATGCTAGCCATCCAACGCAACCTGCGCAGTCTGAGAACGGTCGACACTATTACGGACTATCAAGATTGTCCCATTTTCTCCTGGCTTATCTAATTAACTTAATGAGCCTGTGCATGAGATTTCCTACAATTTCAAATATGCGCAAAGCAAAGACTCTGACCAGTCTGTGCATCCGCACAGTCTGTCCAGAGTCTTTACTATGCATTTTATAAATAGATACGTAGGTCTCAAAATATCTGTAGACTATCAGGTAACTCATTATTTACAGTATGTGGCTTTCTACGCTACTCAATGTTTACACCTCACAAAAAAAAATCAAATTGTTGGAAATGTCACGCACAGGCTCAAATGTTAATCATATAACACAAGTTTAGAATGACCAAATATGTAGAAACTGTTGAATAGCATAGACACCATTGATTGAATTGGGGATTTCCGTCCATAAAATACTTTAGAAAATATAATACAACGATTCAATTATTCAAATAATACCAGAATGTATCAATGTGTTTATAATAGGAATACTGTTTTCTAAGAAATTAATATAGATCATATTACAGTTTAAAACATCGTAAAATTGACACTCATTCCGATCAAAACCATTCTTAATCGCTAACTCATCGCTTTATTCATTCATTCCAAACACTCACCAAAATCGATCCAAAACGTGCCAAAACCTCTAGAAAGCACTTCAATATCGGCCGAGACGATCATCATTTAATTCAAAACGATCAAATTACATAGAAAATAATCGTTTGTTTCAGTGTAAGATCGATTTATATTTCATTGAGTGAACAACAAAAGTTATATTTTCACGAGTGGCAGAGCCACGAGTGAAAATATATCTTTTGTTGTTCACGAAATGAAATATTAATCGATCTTACACGAACAACAAACGATTATTCTATTTCTTTAATGCAAAAATGAGACAAAATGTGAAATTTCTAGGACATATTGTCGTAAAGCGCGTCATTTTGCACGTGATTGCTATGCAACGTTCATTGTGACGTCACTTACTTCGCCCCGCATAGATGACATCAGATAGGATGAAATGCACAAAAGCAGGGTATAAGTTTTTGATAATTTCACTGCTTTTATGGTGAGATTATCAAGTGATAATCTACCATTATTTCTCGATAAACCACCGAAAAGCATTAAAGAAACTACGATTTTATTGGCTGGTGTGGAAAAGCTTGAAAAAGCTTTAGTTACGGCGTTTTTGTCTCCATCAAACAGTTTTCTGTCTGTTTCATACATGTACCCATATTTTGCAGATAGAGGTAAATGCCGTTTAAACTGTTTGAGGGGCGGTTCATAGTAGAGACGAAGGACTAGGGGCGGGGCATTCGAGCCATGGATGATAAATTGCTACCTCAAATGGATAAGCCCAATATGTCCGTTTCTCAGGCACCGGTAGTGGTTGTGTTTGATTGCCTCCCTTTTTAAGATTCGTTTTACTACGTTCGACAAAGTGATGTCCCTTCCATGAACATTCCCCTTTTCGTCACCAATCTCATACAGCACAGATGAAACAGCAAATACTGAAATAAATAGACGATAACAGATTATTTCAGTGTAAAGTTGATTTATATTTTATTGGATGATCAACAAAAGCTATATTTTCACGGTTAGCTTTGTAAAGATATAGCTTTTGTTTTTCACCCAATAAATCGATCTTTCTGGGAAAAAACACCGATTGTTTTATTTCTTTAGTGCAAAAATGAGACAAAATGCGACAATTTAATATAAGGCCTTTTTTTCTAAGATGCGTCATTACTATGCAGCGTTCATGACGACATACCTTACTGGGCTCCGTTTAGATATCGTCAGATAGCGTGAAATGAATGTACTGAAGCGGGGTATAAGTTTTTGATTATTTCCCTGGTTGTGCGGTGAATTTATCAACCGTCATATCTCGAAAATCTGTAAAATTTGTTAAAGTCAAACACGTTGGTTGAAATGGCCGAACTTGACCCGGCAATTGCCGAATTTACTCGGCAACGGCCAAATTAGTCGGCGCCAGTTCTGTCTCAAATATTATAAATTGATTTTCCATTTTCAATAATATTTCTGCTTTAATAGAGCGTTATTTATGATACTTATTCATTTAACCCTTTCCTGTTTTATCCCTGCTTTTTACGTGCCTGTGATTTTATGATTGAGAAAACATTGTGAAAAAAGAAGAAATTGCTTCTGACAAGCAATTTCGTCTTTTTCCACACTATTTTCTACCCTACTGAATGGTTATTTTTCAAATTAATTCCTCTTTAAATTTTCGTCTGCAAAACCTCTGAATTTGGACAGGTCCAAAATTTTTTGAAACAGGAAAGGGTTAATCTGTTTTTATGGATTTTTTTCAAATTTCGGATATTTAAAATGTCCATGTCAACAGATAATCATTATCGTGAAATCAATCAAGATCTTACTTATTTGAATAATTGAAATCTAAATGCCTCATTCATCTACAAATTACCTGAATTGAGACAGGATATGGTTATTATTGATATTACACCAAACCTCGTAGATTTATCCATCATGTATTACACACTAAATATGTCGAATAACTCATAATCAGTGATTCATAGTTATAGTGACATGTTCTAAATTACTGTTCCCATGAAATACTTTCATGTGAATGTCATACTGAACAAAATTAGAAGCATGTCGAGATAATCGGCATTACAGAGAATATCAGAGAATAATGATATCCGATAAGCATGGTTTTACAGAAAAATATGTTTAGTAATAAAATCAATTTCTCCATTAATCACTGGTATTAACAATTTGTTCTTTCTTATATTGACAAGATAAGCGTTAAAGTTACTATTCGCTTGATTCGGTAGGATAATTTTAACATGCCTCACCGATTTCGGGCTTGAGTAAATTTTGTGATAGAATTAGAGGTTGCATTCATGCATTTCGCACACATTTTGTATTATAAACAATAATTAAAATTTAGATGTGTCCATCGCATTTCGTGCAATATGACTGGCTGAAAAGTTTCATTGCGGAGAAATCATTTCGTTCTTGCTCACCCGGGGTAACCCGATGCAGGGAAATCGGAGGATATCAGAATTTGGAGGTAAACAAAGAAAGACAGATGTAACACAAGTCTGTATTTTTAACTATTTATCATTAAAAAACAATACAATCAGGATGCTGCGAAGTTTCAAACATTGAGTCAAGTAATCAAACGATGTAATTATGATAAGAGATAAGAGATGTCATTTATGTTTAAATGAAAAGATTGAATTTAATTTAGAGAGTCGTGATAAATTTAATTCAAACAACACAATATGTTCAAAATCATTGACAAACCATGCATAAATTTGAAAGACTTAAACTGCATTAAAAATATACGGTATATTCTCAAAGAATTTTTTTTTTAAAACTATAAAATATGTAGAAAAATATCAATGTTTGGAGGAAATCAAAATTGGAAGTGTCACATTTTATGATACTGGGTACTATGAGGCAAGATGCTGGGAGTTAAGAGTAAGTCGATTTAAAGATAGTGGTGAACTTAGGCGATAATCGTACTGCAGTCATTTTAAATCGTACATCTTTTAAGCTTGTACAACTAGTTACATGGTGAAATTGACATTCATTTCAATCAAAACCATTCTAAATCGCTCCCACAGCACTCCACTCATTCATTCCAAACATTCACTCAAAAGCATTCAAAAACGCTCCAAAATCAAAAAAAAAAGATAAGATCAACATCTTCATTCAAAATAAATTAAGTTAGAGTAAAAATGCTTTTTCACTAACATAATTGAAATTAAATGCGTCGCTGGTTCTTAAGAAGATGGGAAGCTATTTATAGAACTTATATGCATGTCATCCTGAACAAAATTAGCGATATTGGAGGATTAATCCCCTTATATTTCACTGAAGAGCCATTCATCCTAGTGATTCAATTTCTTTCCATTTGACGATGCTGCTACATTTAAGAATTAGTTATAAAGAATCTTTGTAGTAATGTGTTTAGAAAAAAGACATACAAGGAATCACCTGGAGCTTTGCACCAGAAAACATTCATCAAAACAAAGGGTAAAACAGCATTGATACAGTGCTGACAACAATATCGAATGCCTGATCTGGTCTAGGCTGTCATAATTTCCATTGTTATGCATGTATTGGTTAGAGTGGTTCAAATCCGAAGAGACTTTTGGTTTGCAATCTGTCATTTTTTGTCTGTATTTCCGTTCATGAGCCCTGGGATTCCGTTTATATGTCTTTTCCAATCCGTTGAATTTTATGGAAGCCATGGATGCTGGACATGAAGAAAACTTTAATGGCGATTTAAGTTACTTTTTTTTCCTTATCGTTTGTATGTACTAAATATATTTTTGATACAAACGTTCGCAATTTAATGGGTCACAGAACAAGTTTCGGTTTAGATCCAGCCCATTAATTTTTGAGTGAGATACGGATGTTAGGCTTATGAAATTTATTATTTGGTTGGTAGGGGACTTTGTGTTGCCAGAGAAGAGTGCTCCGTGTAAAGCAACAAATACGCCACAATGCAATTGACAATAAAATTCAATCAAAATATTGATCAATGTTTAATGTCGTCAATACATGATCAATCATGTATTATCAATTCGGCAGTATTATTGTAAGTAAACTTTATTTAAAACTTTTTTCAAATTTATTGTCAATAGTATTGCCAAATAAAATTAATCATTTAGGGGCATCTTAAAATGATTATTATTATCCGCGACAAGAGGTAACCGTAAAGTAGTATCATTTTGTCTCGGTCCGTCTGCACGTCTATTCATTTGCATTGATATCGTTTGGCTAGGTGCATGTTGTCACAGTTTGTCGGCATGTGAGGGTAAATGGGGGTATAAATGTTAAAAACTTGTTTGTTTAACCCCTTCTACATTTATGGATGGATTTGCGTTAAACCTTGAACGGAATGTCATACGGTTATGTGCACATTATCGCGCTTTGTAATAAGCCGCGTCATGAAAAAACTGGCCAATAAAATGATTTAGTTTACGCAACTCTCTAATATTTCTGGGTGGATTTAAATGAAACTTTCACAGAATGTTCCTGATTATTTAACCATGAAGTATTATTGCACTTTGATAATGTTTTGACGTGAATAAAAACGCTACAGTCATAAAGAAAGGGCAAATATTTACAATCGGCGAATTTCACGTTAAAAAATATTCAATCATATTGAAAACTAACCCGATGTACTTCAGAAGAGGCAATATCTATTTTTCTTTTAAAACTAAAGATAAAGAGTAGTTATCCAGCTTCCAAAATTTTTATCCTTCATTCAGGGAAAACACCAGTTTTGACTACATGGACTGGAACATGAAGCGCTTTATCTATTGCTAATTGAACGTTGCAAATTGCACAAAAGGTTAGATAGAACACCACTCCTCTATTCCTGAAGGGCAACTGCTAATTCATTAACACTATAAGGCCTATAAAAACGGTTACGAAAAAGGCGCAACGCACGGAAGAGATTGTGATAAGTACATAACGGCTGAGCTTTATCTTCAAGAAAGGAGAGGCAAAAGGCCTTCTATGGACATCGAGGCTTGACCAATCTTTAGACCCTGAGATCTCAAATCCGATTTCTAACAATTTTTCGGCTAACTGATTGTCCATATTCCCCAGTGAGAATTTTCCCAGACACCTTGTTATCACATACCAATTACGTCATTGACGTTATCCGATGAAGTTTCCGTGCCGTACAGGCGTCACAAGCGGCCCACCTTGGCCTAACCTACCGGATTATCTCTTGCTAGCGTGTCTAAGATTCTATAATTCAAGAAGTGTGAGCACAATCAATTTTCATGTTGAAAAACGTTTTTCCGGGATTGATCTCATTTCAAGATGTGATGACAATAATCCCTATGTTAACTTTTCAACAAAACATTTCGGATTTTTTTTAAATCATCTTGCGTGAAACACTTTCATATCGAATGTTCAAGACACATGTGTAATTTCGTGTGGAAGAAGCACGGGATGTTCTGAAACCTACTAATCCCTTTTAATGTTAAGGCTTTTGGAAATTCACGTCAACGAAATATTTTCATTTGGACACGTGTAAATAGAGTTTTATTAAAGCTAGCCTATAGTTTCATGGTGCAAAATGCCTACAAGAAAAGACATGCCAATTTTTCACTGAGGCGTTTTTTTTCCTTCACGTCACTATAGTGTAACTAAAAACATGTAATACAACGCATTCTATAACTTTTATTACTGTAATCCATTTAATACAAAAATAAACAATGCAATATGAAATGCAATTATAAGTATTTATATCACGTGTAACTTGCCTTTAACATATATAAGTAGGCCTAGCTACTCTGCGTAAAATATAATAACGGCGAATGCAACATAAAGAATAAAGGTATAAAGTGATTATAGTCACTAAATGTAAGTCTTCACCATACATTGCAAAATACTTCGATCTCTTCTTCGACCAGAAATTACAACAACCTCCTTTTCTATACATTTTTGCCAATTTCGACGCATGCTAGATACACAATGATGGAGTGAAACAAATACAATACAAACATTCAACAGTGTTCCGCGTCATAGCAAGGTACTGGATGTCCAGCAAAAACCCCAGACAAGTTGGCTATGAAGAACAGAACAGTCCATCATCCGTGAACTTCGCACAGTCTATACAAAATGATAGTATATTCTACATAAATCTATGTATAAAGTACAGTTTCATTGAACGTTCACGTGTCATTTGACGTGTTCGCTAGAACTGATTAAAAACTGTATTCTTTTCCCTTCACGAACTGCAGGCTGTCGTCATATCGCAGTTGGAAGCGTACCGGACTGTCAATCTAGAGGTCCCGGGTTCGATCCCCGACGGCGGCACTCATTTTTTCCGACTCTTTGTCTCCCACCATTGGGTCAAAAATCGTATACCTATGCGGGATAGCTGCTGGAGGCTAGGAAAATATGTAGTGGTAGTACTGGTGTTAAAAATACCAGGAATCCATTGTTAGGTGCTCCAGCCGCCGCGATATAACTGAAAATATGTTTGAAAGCGGCGTTAAACCCCATTAAAACAAACAATTCCTCGACCTACATGTGCATTCTGGTTGGTAAGAATATCAAAACAACTTCATAACAATTTACCTTTAGCTAAGCAGGAAAACAGCCTTTCCGCTGTACTATCGTAATGCGGAAAATTTGATTTCCATAGACTGAGGCGCGCTGGTTACGAAAACGATTAAAATTAATTAAATAAATTTAGCTTATAAATGTTATCATTTTAGTATTGTTATCAAAATTTCTCATATTATATAAAAGACGGTCTGTCTTCTACATTTTAAAAGATGCGTGCATGTATTGCAATAGTGACTTTACACAACCATATCTTCCTTCACAACGAGAAATGAGCCTATGCGTGACATTTTCAACAATTTGAAATATTGTTGAGGTTCAAACATAGAGAGGCATAGACAGCCACAAACTCTTAAATTAAAGTTACCTCGTGATCTACAGATACGTTAAGACCTTATTAATCTACACAGCACTAGTGAAGACTGGTCAGACTGTGCGGATGCACGGACTGGCTAGAGTCTTTGCTTTTAAGCATATTTCAAATAGTTGGACATCTTATGCACAGGCTCAAATAAGTCAGCACACCATTGTTCGGCCCAAATACCAAAGCCGCTAGTTTTACGCTCCACTTTCGATATTTTTTGTCAAAAAGTGGCCACTTATCTCATCTGATTGCACCTTTTGCAAAGAAATATTACCTAATTTACCCAAAACCAGGATTGGTTCAAAGAATTTTCTCCTAATTTGTTGTAAGTGATCGTTAAAAGATACTTCAAATCTTTATTACATCGTCATCTACACCTTCTTCCACCCAATCAGCAATTCAAGTTTGCTCAATATTAGAGTTCCCAGTATCAATCCTCTAAACTCTCTGCATCATTTATTGAAGTTACTCTTAATTCTTAGTATCCGAAAGAAACCATACATTGAGACATTATTCACACAAAAACAAGTTATACTTTCACACACCAGTGAAAAAGGACAGAGCGTAATGACGAAAAATGACCAAATTTTATAACTGATCTGCCGGTGTATTAGAAATGTTCCAAAGATAGGCAAAGTTGACTGCTAAAAGACATCGCCATGCTAGAAATACGCAATTTCAACTTTTAAGATATGGCACACTGTTTATTTGCTTAAGAACGACTAGAAAGTGATTACATACCGTTTCTTAGCTACAGAGGACAACCGCATAAAGAAGTAAACACATCCGATCTTGCCTTTAAATGGAATAATCAATAAAGAAATGCAGACCTGTTTTGCATCTGTCTTTCTTTGTTTACCTCCAATTTCTGGTATCCTCCTATTTCCCTGCATCGGGTTACCCCGGGTGTTGCTTCAAGATATTGGATTATTATCTTGAGATGTAAAAAGTACACACCCACGGTTGGGAATCACGAGACAGAATGTTTTCGATATTTTCTCAATTAAGAGGATTACCGTTTGATCAGGGAAAGATCGGTTGTTTTTTCATTTCGTGAACAACAAAATCGTTATTTTCGAGAGTGGCGGAGCTATGCAACGTTTTTGGTAACGCCACTTTTCGTGCCCCGCTTAGATAACATTCGCTATGGTGAAATGAACGAAAGCATGGGCCAGTTTCATCAAAACATTTAAGACGTATATTTGTCTTAATGATGACTTCAAAACAGTTACATTAGCAATCACTTTACATAGATATTGATTGTTTGGTGATACGTGATTTTTGTCCTAAATATGTGGTAATTCATCGGTAAGACAAAAATACGTCTTAAATGTTTTGGTGAAACCGGGCCCTGGTCCTTAGTTTCTGATAATTTCACTGGTAAGGCGGTGAGTTTGTCAAAAGAAAATCTAACGTTGTTTCTCGATAATCTACCGAAATGCATGAACAATCTGTAAATTCTTTACCAAATTTTGATAATTAAAGGGGGACGCGGAAAACGCCATGGATTGGCTTGGTCGTCAACAACTATTTTATCAGCAGAGTTCTTAAAACTATCTGCAACATCCAGCATATTTCAGACATTGTTTCCGCCTTCTCTACTCCCGGCAAAGCGAATTGGAATTGTTCACTTATTAACATAAAAATTGACGATTTACTGAAATTATTATGCCAAGTGGAAATCTGCACTGGCATTCTATCATAGTAAGACTCGCTATTTGAAACAAATTTCAAGCAAGCGCCAAAGTCAATGATCGCATATAAATATGAAATGATTGCACAAAGCTTAGAAAGATCAAAAATCCAACATTTATGAAAATATTGCTAAATAATCTGGCACAAGTGTTTTTTCGTATAGGTAAGAGGCGACAGCCTCTTACCTACTTAGCTACACGATTCTTATTCCATATACCAAGGTGTTGACAAAATGTGACCCTATCATAGAGTTTGCACTCTTTGAAGTTCCTCATGAAAGTTCATTGTTGTGTATAAATAGTGGAATTTCCTTTTCTCTCTTGATGAATAGTTTTCGATCTGAAATACGTTTTATTTTGAGTATCATTGACAGAAAACTATTTTTTATCATTGCCTTCCTTCCAATTCATTTTGTGACCAAATTGTCTGTTTATATTTTTTCATTCTTTATCAAGTAAGCTTGTTTTCCCAAAAGTGCTGATCAAAAATGCTGCCAGACTGAAAAAAAGATTTACTGAAGAAAATGTCATTTTTTGGTTCAAATAGCCAGTGAATGTTTACGTTTCTGGGTTTTACATAAACGATTGTTCTACGTTATTTGACCTTGCTAATTAATCTGTCATCTGCAAATAAGAAACAGGCTCTTAGTGATTTTTGATTAACTGGTTGATAAGAAGCAGAATGTAGCTAAATAATGAATAAATGCGTCGATTAATACGATTACAGTTAGATCAAAAGGTCAAATGTTAAGATCAATTGAGACCCGCCACGCGAGAAGGGACCACCTGGAAACTCCGTAAAAACCATATTTTGAAAAAGATTTTGATCCAGCATAGGTAAACCAGAAGGCATATTTCGAAAATTATTAGATGGGAAGGTAGGTTAATCATTATCGATTCGTAAAAGTCGTAATTTGCAGATCGCGCAGTCTGACAAGGGTCGATACATTTTTTCCAGTTCCGAGATGCTCCCTTTTCGCGTGACGGGTCACAAATGTTCAAATATAACCTTTTCCGGCCTCGCCACTATTTTTCTTGGAAGTACATCTGAGGTGCGTTCGTTAGAGCGAGATTATTATTAAGATTTTTCAAGATAAAACGTTAGGTAGAGCTAGAATTTTAAGCGGCTCAATAAGAATCTTAAGATATCTCAATGAGGAAACGAAGATGGTTTTGTTTTGGCTTAAAACGAGTAGTCATGAAGCCGACGAATATTTTCACTCGAAATATCGAAAATCGTTCATTACGACGTCTAAAAAAACTCATTTAGATGGATTTTTCATCTTGCTCTAACGCACGCACCTTTTTTTTTGCGAATGCGTTAAAAAATACGAATATAGAACTCCAGAAAAATCTGAAATTCAGTACCACCACAATTTTGGCGCTTGTATTATATGACGTAAAAAGTATTTATAAAAAATCGGGTTGAATAAAATAGGCTAACATAAAATTCACAGAAAGGTTTGGAGGGAAAGAATGTAACAAAAACATCATTAGTAACAATGAGTTCCTTTCCTTTTTTGGGTGTTTCTTGAAGACTATCTTTAATTTTGTAGCGGAAAATCAAACTTGTTTGTGTTTTTAGACGTTTTCTCAAGCATTTAAGTTAAGTTGTAGCGATTAATACATCTACCCATGGCTTCAAATCGTTTCTTACTTAAGTAACATTGAACCGGAGAATTACAGAAAGATTCTCTAAGCTAAGTTTCTTAACCCTTTGCTGTTTAATCCCTGCTTTTTACGTGCCTGTGATTTTATGACTGAGAAAACATTGTGAAAATAGAAGAAATTGCTTCTGACAAGCAATTTCTTCTTTTTCCACACTATTTTCTACCCTACTGAATGGTTGTTTTTCAAATTAAATCCACTTTTGATTTTCGTCTGCAAAACCTTTGAATTTTGACAGGTCCAAAATTGTGTAAAACAGGAAAGGGTTAAGAGAGTGTCCAATGAAAAGCACTGTTTTATTAGGACACACATATCACACTCATTCAAAATCATTCACCTTTTCAATATTACAATATTCTTTACAGTACAAAACTGTTTCATAAAATTGCAGTTTCAGGTTTCTTTTACAAAGCAGGACAAATGATTATGTTATTAAAGTGAAAAAGATTAACTACTAGGGAATGACCCATAGGTTGGACGTAACGTAAAACACGCGTCAGAACGCACAAAGCGTAACGTTGTAACCCTTTTCCAACAAAAAAACACAAAACGAAAATTAGTTTTTTCTCATTCATTTTTACTGCAAACAAAAATAATCTTTTTTTTTTTTATCTTTGTGCAGATTAATGCAACTTAAAAAAGAAAAGAAGTACGCTGTTAAGCTGCCATTTCCGTTTACTTCTGTAGATTGTCGGAAAAATGGTCTTGAAAATAGTCTGAAAGTTTTACCTTAATCATTGTTTTTTGCTATTTAAAAGTAGGCGTTGATTAATGACAAGGTTGTGAAAACTTAATAAACAACGCCGTATATATAGACGTAATTTTGCTAAATATGTCCTTAATATCAGTGTACTTTGAAAGAAGCAAATAGAAATAGAAAAAATAGCTATAAAAAATTAAGTGAAAATAAACATTTGTTTAAAAAATGGATATTTTCAAAACCACATTCCTTGTGTTTATTACGACATTCTTGGAACTTCTAACGTCAGGTTTGAATTTTTTTCTTTTTATTTTTCATCCTTTCCTATGCAATTTCTCCTTTCATTGCATTATGCTGATTTAAATAGTTTGGTGAAAATAAAACTACAATTATCGAGTGTTAAATTATACCTAACCTTCGCTATCATTCAATGTTATTATGCTAAGAATCATTATGCAACGTATTATTGCCACGTATTTGGCGTTTTGCATCGAAAGTCTATAGAGATTAACATGTAAGTGTCTTAATATCTCAATGATAATTGGTCGAGGTTCGGGGAATTTATCATGACGAGGCATTGCCTCGTCATGGAAATTTTTCGCAGCCGAACCCAGATTACATTGATATTTTAAGACACTTACATGTTATTCTATTTATCATGCAATCATTTTTCATTTTGGAATGAAATTGAATGAATGTGTTGAGCGAGTTTTGGGTGACTCGAATTCAAGGTAGGGCCACCAATATCGCTAATTTTGTTCAAGATTAACAAAATTAGCTGCTGTATATTTATTCCCCCCATTTAATAAAATATACGTTATTATCAATTTGTGTGTCTTCATGGACCAATCAGACACTTTAAAATCCACATCAGTCAATAAAATCATGGTGTAATTTGATCGATTTGGTTTAAATGTTGATCGTCTTGGCGGATTTCAAAACGTTTTCTTAAAGTTTTGTAATATTTTTAATTGTTTTGAGTGTTTGGAATGAATGAATGAATGAATGAATGAATGAATGAATGAATGAATGAATGAATGAATGAATGAATGAATGAATGAATGAATGAATGAATGAATGAATGAATGAATGAATGAATGAATGAATGAATGAATGAATGAATGAATGGAGCACTGAGTGGGGGATTAAGATTTAGATTTTGGTTTTGATCGGAATAAGTGTCAATTTTCGATGTTTTTAATGACAAAGCATTTGTTTACAAATCTTATCCTAAAATATGAATTATAGTGCATTATTAATTTCAATATACATGTATATCTTATAGATATTCGCGTATCATTCTTTACTTCGCGAAATTTCACAACTACTTCATGGGGTTCATTTTATTATTTACTTTTAGGCGAGGAAGAATTCCAGTTGAATGCATTGAGGGCTGCTCGAAGAGTTAGAGTAGGCGAGATTCTACATTTTAACGACAGGCAGAAAAGACACGCATTGGTAGAAGATAACTTGCAGAAACTACGATCGTATTTTAAACCTTTTCATAACAGGTAAATTTGTTAATACATTTTTTTCTTGAAGTAAAATACATATTTCGATTTTTTGATATAAAACTGTCGTTTTATACTTAAAGTAAAGTTGCGTTTACACTATGTTCTTGTAGGTACCGTTTCAGACCCCCGCAGCCAAAATGAAGTGAATTCAAGGTTTAGATAATTCTATAACGAACTCTTTGTTGTAGAGGCTAAATGTGATTATGTCAAATTGAGACGATTCAAAGATAAATGAGTATCGAAAACGAAGAGATTCGTTCAGAAAATGGGTTAGAGTAAAAACATAGAATGTGTCTATGCAAATCATTCGGAACACCACTCGGCCAATCTCACCATCAACCTCGGATGTACATACACGGACTATTTTTAAAAAGTACGGGAAACCCATTGAAAAACTCGATGACGTCATTTAAAATGGCGTAAGCCCTCGAAACTGTGAGTGAAAACACTCGACGTCGCCAACGCTACTCGTCCAAGTTACTGACGAGATACCATCGAATCCTAATATACTATATTTAGATTCTTAAATAACGGCTGAAAAATCTTAATTTTTGAGAATCATTCGTCAATCTCAAAAATTAAGATTTTTCAGCCGTTTTTTACTGTAAAAGATATATATCTACAGTGCTAGTTTTCTTACACTGTTTCCGGCTAACAAAATGCACGATTTCGTTACATACCCATCCGCCTTACATACATCGGTATGTTGTAGTTTACGGAAATGGCCGAGTGATGTTCCGAATGTATACAAATGTGTCTATACACTGTATAGACACCTACTATGTTTTTGCAATAAGCCCTGGAAAAAAGAATTTCGTCCATTTTAATGTTTGCTATTTAGTTTTTACTCCAGTCAAAAAAACATCTCAGTGTATCCGATTTTCTAGGGTGTAAGACAATCAGCAGACAAAAATATGACCATGTGATTACGGTTTTAGTTTCATACACCTATACAATGAAATTGTATTTTGTTAATTTCTTACACTTTATTACCTTCCAGTGAAACATACAAAACTAACTAATTAGGAACATTTTGTATGAAACTACTTTGCGCACAATCAAACAAAAAATAGTTGCGTGCTCAAAACTAATTTCATGGAGACGTGCAATCGAATTTCGGTCAATCAAAACGCTGATGTTTGAAAGTAAATAACTAATGACATATAATTATTCATTTCAGACAAAGACGCTTTATTAGTGAATGGGAAGATTGGGCTCATCGAGCCACAACCGAGAGCACCACAAAACCGACCACGCCCTCCTCTCCACCGCCTCCGCCCCAAACTAATCCTCCAACAACAACGTCAACTACAACACAAACTACTACGCCCGCGCCAACAACGAAAGCACCAATTAATTGGAGGGATATTTTCAAAAATATAAAACTACCCAAATTTCCAATTTTCAAGCCCCCAATTATCAGACTACCATGGGGGAGACGATCGAGGCGTTAGAGATCATTCCTAGAATCTAAGAAAGTACAGTTAAGAACATCGTGAAATCGACACCTCCTTCGATTTGAACGATTCCAAATCGCTCGCTTAGTGTACTCAGAAAACTCACTCAAAAACGCTCCATAGTCATCCCAAAACGCTTCGAAATTGTTCAAAAATGCTCCACAACTCCGTGCATAGCGATCAAGTCATTCTAAGTTAATTACATCGTGAAATTGACCAAAATTGTGATTAAAACCATTCAAAATCACTCACTCAGCACTCCAATGATTCATGCGAAACACTCACTAAAATTACAAAAAATTGTTCGAAAATTGATTTAAGAAAATGCATCGAAATCATTCAAACAGATCAACATTTAAATCATATCGATCATATTATTGAATCATTTTATTGACTGGTGTTCATTTTTAAGCGTCTGATTTGTCTGTAAAGACACAAAATTAGAATAAAATGTAGTCTTTATTAGCGGGAGGTAAGAAAATTATCGCTTATGTCGTCCGACTGGACGAAATTATCGATAATGTTTTTATCTCCCTTGAAAATAATTGATTGAAAATCTTGGTTTGGTCTTCTTTTGTGCCAATAGAAAGGAATGAACTTAACACAAACATAAAGAATGCGTGAGGCGGATTGTCAAATTTATAGAACTTTGCAGACTTTGCATCCTTTAGATAAACAAGTTTAGATTAATTTTTTACAAACGTTTTATGCGTGTATGTTCTAGTATCGAGTTTCGACGATTCATTTATACGTGCTATGGAGTGAACAATACTAAATGTTCATTTTGTAAGAATAATAATACAGTTTAGAACGAGGTGAAATAGACATTCATCTCAATAAAAACATTCTAAATCCACAATTCATAATTCCAAACACTGACTCAAAACCATTTGAAAACGCTCAAAATGACTGAACTGAAAGATAAAATCAAAAACTACATTCAAAATAAATATAGCTAGAAATAAAATACGATTTTACGTACATAATTGAAATTGAAGGATTGAAGGAAAAGGAAGCCGTTTAAAGAACTTGTATGCATTTTTTATTAAAGGGAGGTAATTTATATCGCTTATCTTGTTCATCCGGAACAAAATGAGCGATATTGGATTACCTCCCCTTAATTTCACTAAAAACCCACTCCTCGCACCCATTCAATTTCATTCCAAAATCATTCCAAAATCATTCACCTTGTCAATTTCACGGAATTGAAAGGTTTTGTACAAGCTTATGATATATGTTTCAATGCCTTATTATTTATCAGTGTGTCTAAATTTTTAATAACCTGTAGGAATATGTACAGTTAAGAACATCGTGAAATTAACAATATGTCTGGCGAAATATTGTCAAGAATATTGATTGAACTTGTATAGGCCACGTAAGGCTGGTCGATCTTTTATTGAAAAAATAAAATAAGCGTCGTCTAACGAGTAAAAAATACTATGAATAAAGTTTTTCATGAAATAACATGAGCTTTAAGTGGGATCAAATTTCTGTATAAACTTCTGTACGTAGGCTAGGAATGGGTATAATGGTAGTACAGGTGAAAGAAATACCAGGAATCCATTGTTAGGTGCTCCGACCGCCGCGATATAACTGCGAAATTGTTGAAAGCGGCGTAAAACCCATTCAAACAAACAAACAAACGTAATTATCAAAGGAAAATGCTGCCAATTATCTGCTTCTTTTGCCAGCTAGTTTAAGATTGGAACATTCAAAAAAGAAATTATGAACATATACTGATATTTCAGCCAAAGTTGTGTGACAATTTTAATTAAATGCGTGCAACGTTAAGACTCAAATCAGCCTGTGCATCTGCACAGTCTGATCCGAGTCTTCACTTCGCACCCAGTGGATGGTTGTTGCCCTAGAGTGTCTATACATACCATGTAATCACCATATAACTATCAATACAACGTGTGGCGGTCAAGAGTGCTGAATGTCTGCCTATCGTGCGCACATGAAACTGTTTTAACATTTCAAGCAAGGGCTTATTTAAGAGATGAAGAGAGCATTTCTTTATTCCATCGAGACATGAAACTAAAAACGTAATAACGCTTCGCGTATTTAAACAGAAGTGTAATTATATTTTTTGATTCATATCTCCATCAAATCAAAAACACTATCTCGATGGTGTTATAATTTGATATCGAGAGGCAAAATCACGAAGATTTATCGACAATATAATAGATTCTTGCGGTACTACGTTCCGTGGATGCTTACGATATAGATGTGTACTAAAAATTGCTTTTATTGGGAATACATTCATACAAATAAATTGTATGAATTTAATTCCAATATAAGCAATTTTGAATACACGATTAACTCTAAGCTCTCACTTAGTACCCATGCGATCTAAAGCTAAAGTAGAAAATAGATTAACTGAAAAGGGGTCGACAGAAGGTCAAGCGTCACGTCAATAACACGCAAAGGTAAAACTAGCCTAAACGTACACAACGTTGTCACATCATCCTACGTAAACATTTTATAAAATGAATGGGTTGACCTTAAAGCTTGATTTATTTTGCTTCGTGGATTTTTGTCTTATAAATGGAGTGTTCCGATACATCCTTTATTTCTTTTCAAAAGAATCTAAATGGTGATGGCGCAGGTAATCACCCATTAATCATTATCTTATTCATTTACTTTCTTCTTATCATTATATTTTATCGTTATTTGAGGAAGGGGAGGGGGGAAGAGAAATATACTAATTCTTTCGATACATTATTGTAGCGGTATTTATTCCTTTGGAGACACTAATATTTGTTCCGTTTGAACGACATTTTTTTTTTATCTAAACGCGAATATTTGACTCGTCACACTAAGAAATGACCAAATTAAGGTAGTGGACCCATAATAGTTTCACAATGTCTCAATAGTAATGAAATTTTACAATGTTAACCAAGGTTTCCTAATGATTTTCATTAGGAAACCTCGGTCAACATTGTGCAAGATCATGTGTTCCGAAATGTTGTGGAACTATTACGGGTCCACTACCTTAAAACGCAACTAGTTAGCGTTTACAAAACGACCAGTATCGCTTATCTCGAATTTGCTTCAAAATGAAGAAAAGCCAAGACTACCTTAAAATCTTTTTAGCCCGCCAGGCGAAAAGGGATCATCTAGTAACGGTCCGTAAACTACAGAAACTGGTCAGTAATCACGTGTAAAATAATTCGCTGTAATTAAATTTTTCACATTTTGTCTCATTTTCTTGTGTTATATAGAATTAGATTAATCGTTTGTTTATCGTGTAAGATCGATACATCTTTAATGTGACCCATCACGCGAAAAGGGACCATCTGGGTAGTGCGTAAAGTGTCGACCCTTGTCAGACTGCGCAGATTGCGCAGACTGACCAGGGTCAAAACTATACACAAAATACTTATTTTCGGAATCTAGAATGATCAATCTACCTTCCTGTGAAATAATTTGTGAAATGCGATTTCTGGTTGACCTGTTCTAGAACAAATCTCTTTTTCAAATATTTATTCCCAGGTGATCCCTTTTCGCGTAACGGGTCACAATTATTATGTTAATACATCAACTAATTGTTCATGAAATGGCTTTGAAACTCTTGAAAATATAGCTTTTGTTGTTCATATAATGTTCATTCACATGTAAGTAAATCTATACATTTTGACGATGAACGATTTCGTCCAAATCATATGAATAAAACTTATGTTATGTTATGCTATGTTATGTGTTTAATGAAAGATAAATCGATCTGACTCTGAAAGAAACAAGTATCCTCGATCTACTTCTTGTAATAAAATATCATTCGTTATTTCTGACGCGTGCTATTTGCGTACAATAGTGGAGTTAAAGTGCAAGTTATGATATTTTTTTAATTAGAAAGAAAGACAACACGTAACAGATAACTGAACAAAGTATTGACGTGGTTGACTCCCTTTGTTTATTAATCGCCAAAAATAAACCATGAAGGCCATATCGTTGTCATTGCGCATTTATGGCTTCTTGGTAACGAATAGGACAGTCTTCGGATCTCTCTTTATCTTATTCGCTCTCTCTCTCTCTCTCTCTCTCTCTCTCTCTCTCTCTCCCTCTCTCTCTCTCTCTCTCTCTCTCTCTCCTTATTATGTTAATCATTATTTGTATTAGTATAGCTACAGTCCGACCGACCAACATTGCAAGTGACGTCATAATTTGTTTATCATTTTATTGCTATGTGAAATATAAGATCTTATAACTAGTAAAAACAAACGGATTTGTCAAATGGGAAAATAGCTCAGGTAGTTAGCATGTTCGTACATCGTCTCCGCCCCTCTAGAGAAAAATGATATTTAATATTGAGGTTCGAAACTCCTCAGATTACATCTTTTTTGTAATGTTATCTTTTTTTTTTTTTTTTTTTGGTGTATTTTCGAATTAGAAAATAATTAAATCCATAATTGTAAAATTGACTCGTTTATTCGTTACATGTGTAAGAAAACTTTTCATCTTATTTTTTTTCCCTCTACTGATGTGTCAGTATTGCCATATTTTTCTATTTTCAACTCATACACATGTATTAATAAATATCACAAAAATGGAAGCGATTTGTTTTTTTAAATCGTTTCGTGTAAAATTGCTACTGCTAATACAATTCATCAAGTTTTGAATCTTGAATTTGTGAAAAAGAAAAAAAAACTTTTGCGCCGATACGAACCCATGAAGCACGTTACCTAGACTAAGGTGCGTTACCGATTACGCTAATTACGACAGTTGTTCCGAAGTGGGTTGTATAACAATATAATTTCAACATTGCCTTTGAAAAGTAAACAAAAAGTGACGTCACTTGCAATGTAGCGTGGTTGATTTGTACAGTGAGATGATTTTTTTTATATTCCATGCCTCATGAAAAAAGGTATTCTTTCTGTCCTTAACACAAAAATCAACATAATTGTTTCTTAAAAACAAAAAAAGGTAAATTATGACTATGTTATATGATTGTGACATGATAAAAATATGTATTTTAAATGGTTTAAAATATGTCACAATATTAGAGATAACAGTCCAGTGATATGAACTAAATTCGACATTAAATTGGATTTGAATTGTTTTAACAGATTAAAGTGGGATCAACGGTTAAACGAGCCAAGTTTGAAAGTCACGTATGTTGATATGATAACACAATGATTTAACCCTTGTTATGTTGAATCCGGAATATTTCGTCTTTTTCATGAGGTATAGACTAAGATCAGCCAGCACATATGTGCAGACTGATCTTAGTCTATTCTACCTGATTATTCTATACAATAACTAAACATTCCTTTTTTTCAAAATATATACTGACTTACAATTTGTGCGCCCAGAGCTTTCAGCACTTTGACATTACTACAGTTTCGCAAGGTTCATAATAATATACATGGTCCATAATCCATCTGCTTCATAATTTCCAGAGTCAAATACATCAAATACAAACTTAGTTGGAATCCGCATTTGAGATTGTGAGAAAATATATGTGTTTTTGAACGAATACTGACGGACGGACTATATAAAAATGCCTTTAAAAGAAGAAAGTATAATGATACACACTCTTTTGTTTCCACAAAGTTCTTGTCATTATAAAAAACTTGATGTGAATAAGAATCCATGTAATTTTTCATCTTTTTTCAGTCTAGTAATGCCAATATACGTGTACGGATGAGATAGTTTTAGGAAGATAATTCCTATTTTGAATTTTACGATTATTCAGGCATTTTACAATAGAATAAATGGTATTTGTTGCTTGTTTTCCACGGAATCATTGAATCTTAATTGAGTGGCATTGTATGTTCAAATGCCATTAATTTCTGACCAGTAAAAAGAGCAGTTTTAATGGGTTATTTGCACGACAATTACTTTGTAAATAAATTATATTGTTTTTCAAACAAGTATACATATTTCCCGACTTTTTTTCGAATTCTACTCAAATCTGAAATACGTCATTTCACTTCTTGACATTTTTCGGTTTGGCTCATTGTTTTCAATTTGCCATCTCGGTGTAGATGTTAGACGTGGTCCCTCAGTTAAAACAAACAAACAATCAGACAAAACAAGTCTACCTACGGCCGAAGCTTTACGCACTACACAGATGGTCCATTTTCGCTTGGCAGGTGACATATATTAAAAAGATCTGCTGACCAAAGTTTGGTCACCATAATTTTATAGATATTATTGTAATACCACATTTCATGATTTATTTTTAGGACCTGGGAGCCATAATAATAATGAATATACTGAGTGTCATTAGAAAGTGACCACCAAAAATACCCTTGGATCTTTCGAATCGTATTGTCATAAGCAAATTATTATGTACGATTTTTATACTAGGTATAAATGTGTGCGCACAAATTAACTCTTGTTGTGTTGATAAAGTGTTTTCATTTTTGACATAATACGTAACGTGCAAATTGGGTAATTCTTACGTTGTTGATGTGTATGCAATATTTACCACGATATGGTTAATAGATTGTGCTAGCCAGTAATCATGCCGAAAAAAGGACTTAACTCCTTGAAGGTTTTGCACAAATGAGACGTTTGACTAACGAACAATGTCATTGGGTTTTCAGTATGGTCGAAGTAGGACTGTGTCTTCTTCAAACTGTAGGCCGAATAGGCTGTCCTCATCAAAATGATGAAACTTGCTCGTAGCCATAAAGAAATGGTCTGTAGATAATAGACCATGCTCAGGACGCCATTTTGAAACGTGACGTCAACACGAACCGATAGTCAAATCATCCTATACATGTAGCATGTTCGCGAAAGGTTCCGATCGGCTTCGAGTACGGCACGGGACACATAAGGAACTCAAATGGGACGAATTTGCACATCTACTATACGTCATTGATTAAAACAGGTCGTGTCACGCGCCGATAAAGCACTCTTGAAGAACGTTTCAACACCAGACCGTCAACAAGATCAAGTAAATTCGCGTACTTTGTGAAGCACGTTAATATTGATGTTTTCCATTAGATCAACGCTCGGTCGCATCCTACAATGTTGATTAAGATTTCCACAGAGTCATAATGTTAATCCGCTTCCTTGTATTGCCTTCTCTTCCGATCGCAATCCTACAGGGCATGTGTGGGTCTATTAGGACGTACGGGGTTTGACAATTGACGTCATTTCGGGAACCGGCAGCAGCTCATCAACGTTTAAACGGACGAATGACATGCCATTCTCTAATAACGTATACAGTGTGTGGTAAGAATTTTGCAGTACAAAATCACTGCAGTTCTCCATCAAAATGGTGGACATACTCATTATTGATATGAGTGACTTTTCAATTTTAGGTAAGTTCAAGCCAGGAAAATGAGCCGTTTGCTCCTAGCCACTGATTAAAAACCAATGTTTATGTTTTCCCAGTACTCCATTGTCAAAGAATTAAATATAATTTTTGCTACATATATAATGTTCAGTATTGTATGGGTGTTATTGTTGGTGGTAACTTTCTATTGGCGCTGAGTATATTTTTGGCAGAAAAATCTGCTTTAGATAAATATGGTGATATACGGAATATAAAGAGAAAATGGTGGGGAATACAAATTCACGAAATTGCCCTGAAATTACCGAAAGAACCTTCTTTATCTGGTTTTGATTCGTCTTCGCAGCGCTCAATGAGTGGGTAATGAATGGTATTGTTTTCGATTAAACGAACACGGTGTTTAGATGGGAAGTTAATTGATCTTAATGAAACTTGTGCGCTGACAGACACTGAAAACATGGCTCTCTCCTATCAATAACTGCAACTACAATGCAATTACGGCTTTATATCAATTGGCGCTTTCTCCCGATAACTCTTTACTCCCTTAAATGTGTAGTCAGCCCCAGTGGGGATATTTATTTCCTATTTTTGAATTGTATTATATGGGGAAATGACAAGACATTTACAGATTTTTTCTAATACTATTTTAAGAATCTTTACAAAATTTAGAAGTACTTGTGCTAGGTGAGTGAAGAGTACTGATATCCATTCATTTAACATATTTAAAGTATTTGATATTTTTTTTGTTTCGCGACACCGGGAAAAATACCAGCTTAACAATTTGACAGCAATAATAATATGCAGGAGTTTTTAAGATGTGAATACAAGTAAATGAATAAATGTCAAAAATAGGAAAACCATTCAAGTGGTGTTATTTATCACTAATACATACATTTACATCATATAAGGCTTAATGAATCAAAGTAAAAAAAAAAAAAAGATTCAATCTTGTATGAAAAGTATTCAGTTTCAAGAACAATTCGAGCATAAAAACATAAGCAGCAGAGATGAAATGTCCAAAGGAAGATGATATCCGAAAAGCACGATATAGATATTAAATATTTTGATTGTATACATGCACATATGAGCACATTTAAAGTAGTGGCCAAAGGTCTTTTCTGTCTGTTCAGCTACAAATCAAATTGATATTTCATCACTCACTTAAACTTGTATAAATATACTGATTTATTCTTGATAGTGCAAAATAATGATTGAGAAGAAAAGTTTTGCAAAGAAAGTTAGCAAATGTCGCGTGGTGAAAATCCCTTGTCTTCGTAGTTTAGGGTTAAAATGGAAGATTATAGATTAGTACTAACAATCTACGATTTTATTGCCAGGAAAACAGCGGGAAGTGATATTTTACTCGTGTTTTCTGAGAAAATCCCGCCTCTCACACTTGTCATTGAAGTATTGTGTTCTCGGAAAGCTTTAAATTCCCGTTCTATGCTTTAAATCGGTGTGTCTCTAAATGAGCCTGTGCCTGACATTTCCAACAATTTTGAATGTACGCATCCGCACAGTCGGGCCAGAATCTTTATCGTGCGCTTTAGACGATAAGGTCTTCATTTCTTTTCTGGCATAATATGGCATTATGTCGTTGTCAACGCTGCTCGATGTTGGTACCTCATGCAAGTGTTAAATTGTTGGAAATGTCACGCACAGGCTCAAATAATAAAAAGAAAATGTAAACTTGAATGCGTCCATGCATTTCAAATCCAATAAGATATGCATCTTACATTTTTATGCATTGGTGACCTGCCAGGCGAAAAGGGCCCATCTTGGAGCACCGTAAAATAAATATTTGAAAAGTAGATCAGTTCCAGCGTAGGTCAATCGGAGCTCGCATTTCGAAAACTCCCCAACAGGAAGGTAGAATTATCATTCTAGATTCCGAAAATAGTCCAAGTGCGTAAAGTTTCGCTACTAGTCAGTCTGCGCAGTCCGCGTAGCCTGACTAGAAACGAAACTTTACGCACTTGTCAGATGATCCCTTTTCGCGTGACAGGTCACATTTAAAATTTGCACATGATTTTCATCTGCTTATTGTGTACAGAAAATGTAGTAATTTGCTAAATACACATGTAACACAAGCACATTTATTTATTTATTTTTATTTACAATTTTAAAGCTATATTTTTTATGTCGATCTGTTGTTCTTCATATTTTTTCTAATCGTTTGAAAGACATTGACGAATTTAAGAATTTTGAATGAGTGGAATTGTTTTTATTATTTTTTTCGAATTTATTGTGATTATATTTTACTTATTTTTTCCCCAATTCTATGTGAAATGTGAAATCATTTCTGAATGTACTTTTACTTTAGGCCCTATATAGAAATAAATTTCCAAAATTTTAGTTTACCTTTGTTACACGTAACTTATACTGTTACAGTAATTTCTCAAAATAAAGTGGAAATTTCTATCTAGTTTTAACGAATCATGTTTATTTGCCGCTATTAAATTTGGGGGGTTTTTTTTGTTTTTTTTTTTTTTTTTCAGTATATATAACGATGAATTATCAATTAGTCTTGATAACCTCACAGCCATGAGTGAAATTAGCTAAACAATATACCACCCTTTTGCTCTTTTCACCCCATTTGACGGGTCACAAATATAAAATCGACCGTACACTTAACCAAACAAGTATCCTATATATCTTTTGTAAGTAAGAAATAGAGACAAGGCGGCTTTCAAATTTTGTTAAACCATTCAATTAAGCACAAATAAGAAATTCTCAAATTCTAATCACGAGATAAACTTCACTAATTGTATCAAATGATAGCCTTATAGTAGCTTCCATATGTAGAAGCCGCTATTCCACTCTTATTTATGATACTCATAAAACTATACTCTGTAGATATATTTACCCTTGCACTTCCCTGCGTTCAGGATAACAAAACGGTGCAAATCGTTTGCAAATTATACCCTCTTTGCATGTCAACTTGTGAACGGCAGACCTTTAGTAGTCAGGAGCCCGTTTTACTAAACCTTTTGCGAAAGATTTAATAGTTAGTCAAAATCACAATTTGTACCTGGTCTTTCGTTCATTGTTATATTCTACCTTGCAAAATCTTATTTGAATCGTCTTTAAAAGACGATTCCAATCAGATGATGCATGGCAGAATTCAATATATTTCGTTACTTCAGTAGGAGCAACTTTAATTTTTGACTTACGCAAAAAAATGATCGTAAGATGTTCAGTAAAACGGGCCCCTGCACACTAACGCCGCGTGATTATTTGATTATCGTTTAAAGAAAAAGGTTCAGAAACTTTAATTATTGTTGTTTTTAGCTCCACTGGCTGAAAGCCATTGGGGCTATTGTCATGGCGTTGTGTCTGTCGTGCGTCCGTCTATCCGTGCGTCAGATTCTAATTGATAGATGCAAATGAAATTTTATATGAATGATCCTTGTGTGACCGTTTATCATTCTACAAAAGATTATTGAGATCGGATGAAAAATATGTATTTTATGGGCGGAGGTCATTTCTCCATATGTTAAATAGTGGAAACTTTGGAAATCATTTTCTCAGAATGTAAGTGATGGATATCAACCAAATTTCACTGGAATAATCCTTGAGTGAGCTTTTACCAGTCCACCAAAAATTATAGTGATCGGATGAAAAAATGTCTTTTATGGGCGGAGGTCATTTCTCTATATGTTATATAGTGGAAACTTTGGAAATCATTTTCTCAGAATGTAAGTGATGGATATCAACCAAATTTCAATGGAATAATTCCTGAGCAACCCTCTATCAGTCTACCAAAAAACATTGTGATCCGATGAAAAATATGTCTTTTATGGGCGGAGGTCATTTCTCTTGATGTTATATAGTGGAATCTTTGGAAATCATTTTCTCAGAATCTAAATGATGGATATCAACCAAATTTCACTGGAATAATCCTTGACCCTCTATCAGTCTACCAAAAATCATTGTGATCGGATGAAAAATATTTATTTTTGGGGCGGAGGTCATTTCTCTATGCGTTATAAAGTGGAAACTTTGGAAATCACTTTCTCAGAATCCAAATGATGGATACCAATGAAATTTTATATGAATGATCCTTTAGTGACCCTTTATCAGTCTACAAAATTATTGTGATCGGATTAAAATATGCATTTTATGGGCGGATGTCATTTCTCTATATGTTATATTGTTAAAACTTTGAAAATCATTTTCAACATCAGTAGAATCCAAAATATCTAAAAATCTAGTCAAAACTTTTATTGCAATACAAGAATTTCAAGCCTGTGGAGCGACTCAAGCCATTCATGGCTTTCTAGTTTTATTATTATTTTTATTTTAGAACATTAGGCATTAAGGACCACAAAGCGCTCCCTCACGGAAAGGTAAATAGAGGAACCTTTTTTAATATAATATAAAGTTATGTCTAGTTTCTAAAAGCCTTATTTAAGCCTGTTTCTTGGAATAGAAGTCAAGCCTGGATCTTAAGTTCTCATGAGTTCACTTTGTTTGGTTATCTTGTAACAAAAATTTCTTACAATTTAAAACAGGGCCTGAATCCAGGGCTAGACTTGCTTTTTTGCGACGAGAAGGGACTTTCCACCGTTATCATTCACAAAGAACCTGCCCGATATTTAAGAAGCCTGATAAACCGATAATGCACCCATTAGACCTGTCTCATTGCTGATAAGCCACTCACAAGCTGTATAATTACTTCTGAATTAATAAAGGTCCCTTGCCATTAACGTATATTTTGTTATTGGCAGGTGTCGCAGAGTCAATGGCTAACAACGGATAAAAGATTTTTTTCCACTCACGTTCGATTCTTCTTTGAGGTTTTTCATTACAGAAAAGAAAAAGATGCTCATAATTAGCTTCAAGATTGTGAAAAAAAGAGCGATGGCTTTTGATTGTTCAGTCCTTTCAAATTATATCCTAATACATTCTTTTTTTCTAATTTTAGGTCAACTTTCCCTCGATAATCTACCATTGTTTAGAGGAAATTAACTTCAAGTTCGAGAAAGACTCACAAAAATTCTTACAATTTTGGATTTTTTTATCAACTGAAATAGGTTTTTTTTCAGTTAAATAGGGAACTATTATTCGAGAGGGCGCACGTATTAGAGGAAATACCAAGTTCAATTACCGATAGGCACTCCGGATTGCCGGAGAAACGGGGGGGTCGAACAAGGAACGCCGAACACTGGTGTCAAACATATCGCCACCTTACCTAACCCACTCATAAAATGTTACGCTAATAACCCTTCCTATCTTTTCCACACTCATTCCTGCTATACGCAAAGCTTTTGCAGGCAGTATAGACTAAGATCATCCTGCACAGACGTGCAGTATGATCTTAGAGAAAACTGCCTGCTAAAGCTTACACAATGTAAGAAAAACGTGGTCTTGACCGTTTGAAATGGCCAAGAAATGGCAAAATTTCGCTTCAAAACGAAAGGACGGGTTTCCATAAGGGCCTTCAAGTGGCTACAATCGGTTTTTTTTATTCAAATTTACATTATGTATAGTATGATATTATCTACGTCTGCTGGCAAATCCGTTTCTTGTTAATACAGTAAAACTTGTGTAAAGCGACCACTTAAGGGACAAACAAAAAGCGGTGGTTTTATGGGAATGGTCGCTTAATACGAAATACCTTGATAAATGTGACAGTTCATTTTAATACCATTTATAGATAGTCGGTCAAGTCGTAATGAATCTTATGATGTTCGAACCCATTAGAATCGTCTTATTGAGACGATTCTAATGGGTTCTAACAACATAAGATTCAACAATAACCATTTTTTCGTTAAAAATGTTCTCTTTTTCAGAGATTTTGCTTACAATGAAGAGATTTTTTCTGGTGGTCGCTTAATAAAATTGGTCGCTTAATAGACGTGGTCGCTCGAGCAATATCGACTGTATTATCCGTTTAAATTAAGCTTGATAAGGGCTAACAAACAGTCTGAGCCTCCCAGCCCATGAGAAGCGTAACAGAGAAGCGAAAGAAGGATAATTTATCACACTCTACGTCTGTTAACCATCTTCGGTCCTTAATTGTTTTAAGACAACATTATCATTTTTCCCAAGGGGCGTGTCAGGACCGATACCTCGCCATTTAAAACCCTTCCTCTGCGAGAGAAAATCCTTGGAAATCATTTGCCTAGTTTCGGGGGTTTTTTTTGTTGTTGTTTTGATGTTGTTTTGCTGTTGTTTTGTTTTTCCTTGTCAATAGATTTTTTTGTCTTGGTATTCCTTGGTACCCTGCAGAACAACTACAAATTAGTTTATTTTGACTGAAATGGACTTTTATGGAAAAGATGTTAAGATATCAATTATTTACACATTTTATTTATATTGAAAAATATTAAATTTAATGCCGTTAGTAACTTGGTTGATTTTCTAAAAAAAATAATTTGGTGGCATTGTAGACCAAAAACATTGTCTAAGACTTTTACCCTATATACCAAACAATTCAATTTAGTTGTCAAAGAGACTATCCTATTTCATTCTTCTTCGTCAGTAGTAGTAGTAGTAGTCTGGCCGCCAGACTCTTCTTTGGAGTATTTTTTTTTTTTTTTGCATAGGGGATTAAATCAGTACAAATCTTACAATTATGTCCCCTGTCTCTAAAAAAACAAGAGTTGATTTTGTTGTCGTTTTTGATAAGCACTTGTTAATACAAGAGACTTAAGAGGCATGTAAAAGAACTACTCCAAAAATATTTTCTGAAAATGCTAACAAAAAGGTATACTTATACTTATATCGAACGAGAGATCGTTGAAAATCGTGAAATTGCTTTGAAAAAGTTTATTTTTTCATTTTTCATCAAACATTCTTCCGCAACATTTATTCTTCATTCATTTTAATACGAAGGAGTTCAAACATATTCTTTGAAAATATAATTGATCAAAATTTGGCGCATCATCTTGTAAATAATAAAAGGATTTTGCAACCGAAGTCGCTTGTGCTCTTCTTTATCAATAAGAGTGTCGGTCGAATGTCATTTAATTAACCAAGTTCCATGAAAAATGTAAAGATAATAGCAGTTAAGACTATTATGAAATTGGAATAAACCTTGAACACAATCATGCAAAACCACTCGCTCAGCGTTCTAATCATTCATAGCAAACACTCACTCAAACCATTCAAAAACGCTCCAAAGTCATTCTAAAACGCATCGAAAATGTTCAAAATAGTAAACATTTCATTCCAACAAATCAAAATTTTCAACTATTTCATTGGCTGGTGTAGGTTCGTAGCGCTTGATTGGGACGTGAAGACACAAAAATCGGAAAGAACGGACATTTTTTAAAGGGAGGTTATAAATTATCGCTATTTTCGTCCATTTTGGACGAAATTATCGATAATGTATTATCTCCCTTGAATTTCATCCCACACACTCATTCCATTTCATTCCTTAATTATTCAAAAATCATTCACCTTGTCAATTACACGATGTGTTAACTGTAGTCATATTTTAGGCCACGTTAATCAAGAAAAATAAGGATACGATCAGAATCTAAACAATCTAACTGAATTGGTATTTATCATATGGCCTACGTCGCGGGAGTGAAATTACTCCGTAGAATTATTTTGATATTACATGGGTGTTATTACACTAGTGGAATAACTATGCAAATGAGCTCAGAGCGAAAATTTGTGCTCATAAAATACAGAATTTTTTAACTCGTCATCTAAAACAGATGAAAAGTCGGCACAGACTCGGTTAATAAATTCGGTATACCATGACCACTCATTCAAAATCCTCTATTCATCAATGGAGCATGCCATAGGTTGTCCATAATCTGTCTCAAGAGGTCAGAGAGCAAGGTCAAAGATTAGATCATATTGAATGATAAGCTGACTGCGCAGGCCTAAGTTATTTGCTTCCACGACAGTGCTTTTGATATATCACTATTTAATTGCTTTCATTTGTCTCATTAATGAGCGGCATTTCGGCTCAATCAGCTTTAGTCTGGCAGTGCTTTGTATATAGGAATAAATTGAACCAAATGCTCACCTACTTAGGAGAAAGGTATTACTGAAAAAATACAGTAAAACTTGTGTTAAGCGACCACTTAAGGGACCAACAAAAAGCGGTCGTTTATGGGAAAGGTCGCTTAATAGGAAATACCTTGATAAATGTGATTCATAAATGTGTGTATTCATAAAACATTTCAGTTACATAGCAACTATCTGGTCAGACCACAACGAATCTTTAGCCATCTTTATTCTATATAAGATTGATTACTTTTCTGGTGCTGCAGCGCATTCCACAACACTATTCTTATATACTATGTCATTAGAGATTCAGACTTAAATCAGACTAAAAATTAGACTAAAAATACTGGTTCAACGAGATTCTATAGTGTTGGGCTATTCAAGTCAGGGTAATGGCACTGTCTTTTTTCCACCTATGAAGACGTTAGTTAATTTGGGTACGCCCCCGTCCCTAATCCATCCTTCCGGAAAAGAAATCGTGCACAAAAAGATCGAACCAGGCATTATTTTAAGAGATGCAAAAACTAGTAAACAATCAAATAAACATGTACGTGGATCACTGTTTTCCAGTTCAAAATGCCGTTTTCAAGCCGCACTGTGTTTTCTTAAAGATCTACTTTTACTCCTTCTAAATCTTGCTGTTTTTGTATTTAAATAGATAATGCATAGCTTTATTCTAATTCCAAATTATTCTCTATATTATTTTATTTTGAACATGCCTTGAATTATTTGCTAAGGAGTAAAAAGTTAATCATCTTCTATTTGAATCATTTCGTGTTAAAGAGTCACTTAAAGTGAGGATCTGGCTTTATTAGTCTATAATTCCTAAGGTTTGTTTTGTTGTTCCGTGCGTAATGGAAAATAAATGACCCAAAGACATAACCATTTTATTTCGTGCCAGGCGATATTATGTGAAAAACGTTAATGTGTGAGAAATGTAGAAGACATCCAAATATTGTGTGATTCCGATTTGTATCATCTTTGATCGAGTTCATGGAAACTTTCCCGTATTCTAAAACAGATACTAATAGGTAGGGAGACGTTCTTCCTAGTGTTCCGAAATAAATAAATTTACTCCTTAAAAGGAATCAAATCTTCAAGTTTTACTTTCTCAGCGCGTTTGTATGTAAATTCACAAGGACGTTTTTGACAATTATCGCTGAATAGCTTCTTCATTAAGTATTCTATAATCCATATTCTTCATCGGAAAAATTCGATCCCCGACGGCGGCACTCATTCTTTCCGACTGTTTGTCTCTCCCCAATGGGTTTATAATCGTAGACCTATGTGAGATAGTAGCTGGGGGCTAGGAAAGGGTGTGATGGTTGTACTTGTGAGAGAAATACCAGGAATCCATTGTTAGGTGCTCCAGCCGCCGCAATATAACTGAAAAAAAAATTGAAACTTCATTCCATCAATCAATCAATCATCGAAAAAGATCAGTTATTTCAACAATAATAGTAATAACAATAACAATAACAATAATGATTATTGTCAATCATTCTAAAAACACGCATAGTAAAAAAGTGTTTTCTGTCACAAAAACTTTCCAATTTGAAAATAGTGTACGCCATCTGAAGCTGTCAATTTAAAGAAAACATCTTTGAACCTCGTTGCTATGGAAAAGGCATAAAAACTTTGCTCATGTGTTGATTTTTTTTACTCAAATTGTAAATAAAAAGATTATCTATGACTAAGCCCGATCGGCTCCTATTCAAATTTTGCTGGGTTTTACATGTAATTGTTCGAGGACGAAACTGTTTCATTCATCATATTTCAAGATAAAATTCAAAATTATTTTATGACTGCTATCTAATTAAGTTAAATAACAAATCCGGTTTTCAAATCAAGTTGAAAAAGAAAACCAAATTTTGAAACACTATTCGATTCGACGAAAACAATCTTAAATTAAAATAAAATCGTAAATCATTGCTTATAATACTTTCTGTCGAGTATTTCGTTATTGAAGATTTGGTATTTCAATTGGAAATTTCTGAGAATTTCCCATTTAAATACCAAATGTTCAATAACGAAAAACGAACAGTCGACAGAAAGTAATGTACCATTTGTTGCTTTGTCCAATAAAACGAAACGACAAATAATCGGAAATCTGCATTCTCGTGAAAACACGAGAAACGTTTTCGAGTGATCTTGTACAACGCTATTTCTGATTATGTCTTCTTAAATTGCTCCATCAAATAAGTGTCTCTGAAATTTAAGTGTCGCCAGCACAAAATGTGGCTTTTTCCCTAGGGGCCATTAATAGGAGTCTTATTGTTGGAATATGTCTTCTTATTTCCTATTTGCACGAAATTATTGTCGTTTTTGTATTTAAGGCTTCCAAAGGAACATTAAGATTATTAATTAATTTGCATCAGATGTAATGCTTTAATTCTTGAGAAGAGCATCTTTCCGGAGGTTTTCATTTCTTGTGTTTGTCTTTTTTTTTTTTATATAAATATTATACTTTGTCTTTATATATACAGCTAACAACATCGTGAAATTGACATTCATCTTAATCAAAACATTCTAAACTCAATCAGCGCTCCATTCCAAACACTTACTAAAATCGATCAAAAACGCTCCGAAATCATAAGAAAACATTTCGAACCTGTTCAATTCGATCAACGTTTAATTCAAATCGATCAAATTGTTCTACGATTTTATTGGCTGATGTAAATTTTAGATTGTCTAATTGTTCTACGAAGGCACGCGAACAGAAAAAATAACGTAATTTTATTAAAGGGAGGTAAAAAAATCGCTAATTTTGTTGGACAAGATTTAATTTAAACCCCCCCCCCCCCCCCCGACCTTTATGTTGTCGTTCCTCGCTGTCATTGTAATAGATGCTGTTTTGCTTGTTGTTTTTATGTTGTATTTATTTTTTTATGATTGATGATTTATCATTGTTGTTGTTTCCCTTTCTAAGGGGGTGTCCGCCCTTTCTTCATTGCTATTGTTGTCGTTGTTTTATTGCTTCTTGTGACGATGTTTATGTTGCTTTTGTTGTTGTTGGTGGTGGTTTGTTTTCCTTTTTCTTTTTCTTTCTCCATATCTAATTCAACTGATAAGAAGAGATCATATTCGTTTCGCATAGAAATATACATTGGCATTTTTCGACTTGGTTTTAGAGAAGTCCATTTTTCTCCTGGGTCCTCATTCACGTATCAAAATTACCCAAAACACATTGTCGTCGTAAAACCAGAGCTCTTTATTGAGCCTGATGCCATAAAGCACTTCTCTTTCACCATTAAAGATTACTGACTGATTTTGATAAACGGAGAAAAGAGGTCTTTATTGCCATCGGTGTTAAAGATAGCTTTGGCAATTTTTAATCTTTTTCCGTTATTTCGCCTCTAACCACTATGTTGTTGGTACTCGTTCGAATCTTCTCGTTGAGACGATTCGAATGAGTACCCACAACATAGAGTTTTGTCCATGTTTAATTAAATCATCATATTTTTGAAACCCGAATTACTATCTTGTCTTGAGTTTAGAGCTTTTCTCTAACAATGTTATAATAGACTCGATATCCCTAACTTTCGCTTTCGGTGATTTTTGTGCAGATTTTTATTGCTTTTCGCTGTTTATCGAATTTCTGAATATTAACGATAAAATATGTCAATGTGTGAAATATGATTTCATTATTTCGGCATTGTTATTCACTCATATAGAAATCGAGATATTTTTACATGGCCGGACATAATACACGTACTTACAAGAAATGCAACAAAGAAGAATGAAATGATTCAGTGTTTAGGTTGCAGCATTATTTTCATGTAGCCCGGTATTCGTTTGTGGCTTGCTCAATTCAGGCCCAGTAAAGCTTAGGCCTAAATCCTAGTAGTACAGAGTATCTAAAAATATCTGATACATCTTTCAACCAAAATTCTAACATTGTTAAACTAATTGTTAGATGAGTATTAGCACAAACGTTACATCATTTGAAAAGTAAACTGATAAAGTTTTTTTTCAGTGTCGATTAGGAATGAATGTGAAATAAAGTTCTTTCTTTTTTATCGGTAAAGCAAAGCTTAGTTTATATTTTTTGGTGGCACGTTTGACGCGACGCCAATGAGGGAAAATTTCTAACAATTTCAGTGGTTTACCGTGATTTTTCTGGAATTATAACTTGATGGAAACAAATGACAATTTTTCTGTGTATGTAAATTACGTTGACAGTTTTGAATGGTTCGTTGTTTAAAGCTTACAATATGGTTTTGTAACATATATTTCCATGTTATCATTTAGCGAATAAATTTTAACGAAATAAAGAAGACGTAATGGTATGAATTTGCTTCGAATATTCATGTATTTTTCCTTAGTTTTACACGTTTATATCGATAAAATGTTCCAAACATCATACAATTTTATTAACATGAAAAAAAATGTAATTTCTATACTGTTTTTTTTGCATTCTGCGTTATTCCTTAAGAATTTTTCAAGAATAGCAGGAACGATTTATACCGTTATTTGTCAGATACCATTACAAAGAATAAATATTTGGTATCTTACAGCAAATCTTATCTTCACAACATCGTGAAATTGACAAGTTGAATGGTTTTGGAATTATTCAGGAATGAAATTGAATGAGTGTGTGGAGCGAGCTTTGAGTGAATTTAATGGAAGGTAATCCTATTTCGCAAATTTTGTTTAGGATGAACAAAATTAGCTATATGGATTACCTCCCTTTATTAAAAAAATGCAAACAAATTCTATACATAGCTTCCTATTTCTTCAAGAAACTATGAGACGCTTACAATTTGAATTGTGTCAGTGAAATCGCGATTTTTTTTCTCTATCAGATTTTATTTTGTTTGGCGTTGTTGATTCCATATTTTTTCAATGGGTTTGGGCGTTTTTGAATGGTTTGAGTGAGTGTTTTGAATGAATGAATGTCAATTTCACGATGTTGTTAACTGTACCAGAAGCCCGAGATTTCTAAAACAACATTAAGATGAGTGCAAAGCAATTTGCCAAAGGTATCTAAAACAACACTCTGAGGTCGGCTGAAGGCATTGATAGCGCTAATTCGCGCTGATTGGGTTACGAATCGTAAAATAAACGCTCAATTACGACGCCAGGGGAAAAGCATTTAGCCTTTTCCCGCATTGTCGATAATCCTGATGTTCGGCTGATTTAAATAAAAAAAAACACATTAATCTTGGGCGATGGGCAAGGCAAGAAAATGGCAATAAGACGAGACATTCCTCCACTTCTTGTATTCATACAGTGTGATTATGTTTTTACTTTTCATACCTCAGTGAAATCAACAAATATTCTCTTCATCTCTTAAGTGAATGATAATATTATAACATCCCAACAGCAAGGAGAGCAATTGTTCGTTATGCATAGGTTAATTATCGTAGAAATATGCGGGATAGCAGCTTGAGGATAGAAAGGGATGCAATGGTAGCATTGGTGAGAGAAATACTGGGAATCCGTTGTAATGTGCTCCAGCTTCTGCAATATGACTGAGCGATTGTTAAAAGCGACATAAAACCCCATCCAAACAAACAAATAAAACA